>JACGDI010005725.1:283926-298163 GCA_014898725.1 Jacaranda copaia | reverse complement strand
CCTTTACAATCCTCTCAATCCAGTTCAAATTCAAAGATTAAGGTGTATGCACAAATACATTTAAGATTTAAAAAAAAAATTAAACAAATGATATTTAAAAATTAATGATTGATGCGTTATATAATAATTAATTTGATTGGGAGGGTAATTTCAAAAAAAATAATATTACTAGTATTTTTCTTTTATTTGATGTTTGAGGGGAGAAAAGAAAAAGGGAAAAAGATAAAATTGGGTCAATGGATCCGTGCATGAAGCTGTGAATGGGACAGGACATGAGTAGTGCCTGAATTTGACCTGTGGCTGCATATTTTCAATTTAACTCAGAGGCACAGGCATAGGCATAGGCCTATTAGCTATAGACATATTATAGGCACAGAGGTCTGCTCACTTTTCTTTTTCATCGTGAAATTCATCAAAAATGATTTCTTGTCCGTGTATCGCCAAAAAAAATCATGCATATAGATAAAATAGCAAAATGAGTGAACTAAAGTTAAACTCATTGGAGATCAAAAAATAAATAAAAATCAAAGAAAATAAGTAATAATAATTTTAAATTTTTTTAATGAAAAATACCTTATACAAATTACTCGACCGAGAACAACTTTCAACTTGGTCTGCACTTGTTCTTGCCCTTGGACTTTCACAGCATCATACCACAATTTCTTCAAATATTAGCAAAAAATTTCAAATCATCGCTTGTTTCTTGGCTATGCCAATGTAAATTCATAAAGACTACCTCTTTGACTTGTAAAAGCCATACCTTCTAAAATGGTTTAAACTTAACCCCAAGCTGGCTTTTCAAAAACTGCATAAAAATTAAGAGAACATCTCAAGTTCTGTAGATTTGTAAAATATATAATGAAGACAACTACTTTGAAAGGGCATCATACTTGTGAAGTAAACCGCTAGTCTGCTGTCCAGAAAAGATTAACATCTGGAGTGTCAAATATAACACCATTGAGAATGGCTCCAGTCCAAGCCCAAAAAGCCCAAGCAACATTTTGTCCATCCGACCACTTCTCTTCAATATTTCTTGCTTCCAACCATTTCTCCTGAAATAATGTTCATTATTTATCAAAAACAGAAACTAGAATAAAAGATGTGCCACAGAGGGCATGAAAAGGACGTTTTTGCACTCAATATTCGCAATGCAGAAGAAAGATACCCAGAAAAACATTTCCAATTCAAATAAGGGGCTGGTGAATGGAAATAAATGTCAATCCAACACATTCCTCGTGACATGAATTTTTTTTAAAACTCAATGGCCGAGGATTTATATAGATCAAAGCATACAGATCAATATCAGTACAATAGAACCAAGTCGACAATTTTGACATCACATAGGCTGAACTCCAGAATTCAGTGGAGACCTCTATTGCGTGCAGGAATAGTTCCATCTACTTCAATAAAGCTACTGATTCAGTTTCCAGTGTCTGGTTTCAGCACATAACCACATGGTTCTATTTAATGCCTTCTTCCTAAATTAACTTCCTCAATTTCTTAATTTTTCCTTCAGGAAAAGTGCGCTTGCATTCAGGAACAAGTATATAAAAGGAACCAAGCGCATGGCATGTTATTTCCACTTATTGGCTTCCCATCAGCAGAACTAACAACTGATACCTTCACAAGGTAGATAAGTTCACTCCAAATACCTTGCATCATCACAATAAAATATGGATTGTATAGCAGTACAGGTAAGGGGCATTTTAATCCAACTGTACCTAACAAATGGCACACCAAACCCTCAAGACATATCGTTAGATCCACAGCTGCTTATGATGTATCATCAGTCTCAGTCATTCCCAGTGGGCTGGGGTAAATGCGTACTCCAGCTACCTGAATATCCAAAAACATCTTTGAAGAATTATTATACAACTCGAGGACCTGAAAAGCAAAATGCCATGGTTAGAATTTACCCCACAACAAACCTGTTGGAATACAGGTTAGTGAGTAGAGTCAATAGAATCTCTGCAGTAAACATCCCCAGCGACAAGGAAATGAGTATTGCCTTCCCTAAGTAACTCAGCTTGATCTGCACTCGTATGGCACCTCTGTACAGTTTGAGAATCCACATAATGTGTCATTGTAACTCCTTACATGAGCAGCAGGCACCAATACATCATCAAAGTTTTGAAAGAATAGAGTATGCCATCTTTCAGATGCATAAAGAGGATCCAAAAAAACAGAAGTTCCATAATTCAAGAGGACATGAGAAAGTGCATCATTCACAAATATCAAATGAAATGCTGAAGAACAAGAATATATGCATCTAAGAATTCCATGTGATATGTGCAATTTCTCCAGAAAATCCAATTAGGTTCACTGTGAGAGTTTGATGTGAAGTCGCTGGATTGAGATTTGATCCTCATAAATAGCTTTGATTATGAGTTTACAGGTCTCGAGTGATTTGAGTCAATTACAGTATTTTAAAAAACACTGACCATGTCTGGTCGTAATAAGTTGTGATTCCAATTTTAGTCCCTCAAATCTGTCTACCAAGCTAGTGATAGCTATGTCTTTTATCTATAAGCTTACAAGTGACAATCTAGCTGGTTGAGTGGAGTTGATCCAAGATATATTGCTCATATCAGTTGCTATGAGTGTGCTGATGGGAATGCATAGTCTTAACTCATTGTGAAGTCAATAAGAACACCAAAAATGCATAATAGAGTCATTATTTCTTTCTATAAGCCTTAATGCTGGCATTTCCAAGTATTGTGTAACTAAATACTAATGGAAACAAGAGACATATATGAAAACAGAAGCCAATGGACAAACTTTAAAAGTACAAAGCAATTACTTGGCCCTGACAACGTCCTAGGCGTAGGGGAGATTGGAGCAAGAGGGAACGCCTAGACGACGTCTTTATTCCAGGGCTGCAGTAAGTAGATCGAGAGACATCACTAGTAAGTAGACATGTTATCAAAGACGAAAATAGAAACTTCATATACCCTCATGAATTAACGAACCTACAGATTAAATAAATTGTCAAACTTGTCAAATTTGTTGGGACAGTTGGCATCAAAATAGTCATAGATTGCACTTCAAAGTATGCCAAGCGGATGTTGATCCCCCCATGAAGCTACGCTCCAAGCTTTGAGAAAAGTGAATGGGGAATATTGTTTGTTGGCTCATCCTTAACTATTTCTGCAAAGTTATGTGTCAAATCATCATCAATCAATGGTAAACAATTTGAAAACAATACTAAGAATGCTATACCATTATCTGACTCTGTATTGTCTAACCCAAGGAAAAAGAGACATCATAAACCCTCCATTAAAACATTAGCAAATACATGAAAAACACCAAATACGGAATGCAGTAACCTTGCTCCAACCAGTTCAAACTACCAAATGAACATAGATATGATATATCCAACACCATGAGATCATATAATCATGACCAAAAGATCAACTAATTTAAAGAAATTCCTCTCGGGCATCTAAAGGGCCAGCTTAGGTAACACATCACAAGTCAAGAAATAAAAATCACACTAGGAGCTGCAAAATATAGATTGCACTTGTTGGGGTTGGTTGATGGAAGAAATGAATATGCAAAAACAAAATGGATGATAGAATCATATAGCAACAATAAAGTTCACATTCCATGACAAAATCAGTCCATTCTTGATGACCTTTGACTCTACGGCTTGGATTAGGTTTTCCTTTTATGGAAGGGGTAAAGACAGTAATCATAACAGATGGAATGATCAACATTCACATTCTACGGGAAAAACTAACGCAAGAACCTTAAAATAAGGATCAAGCTTCCACTCCGAAGCAAGACTTTAAACCAACAATCGTAAAACATCGATCAAGATTCACATTGCAAGGGAAGTACAAAAAAGAAATGGGACATAGCGAAGTGAGAAGTTCACCATCTCTTGCAATGTCTGACGCCTCCAAGTTCAATAAGTGAGGCGGCCACCGGCTGCCTCCACTTCTTGTGGGCGTGACCTTTTTCTCAAGAAAGAGTGGCAGAGGAGGCGGAGAAAGATGAAAAACGTGGGCAAAAGGCGAGGCTCCTGTGGAGGAAAGAGAAGGCTTAGAGAAACAAGGTGGATTTCGCTAACACAAATGCCATGGAAACCTGCTCATTCGCAGTCCATTGGCAGTTGCAAAAGGGAGAGGGGTATTTAATTATGCGTTGTTTGGAAAAGCGACTTATGGGCCTTTTAGTAGCCCAGCTCTCTGGTCATAAAACGAACCGTTGCTAGTATCAGAGAATAACACGATAGATGACTATTGAAGGGCCCAAACCGTCAGGATACCCTCTCGGCCTCTGAAGTATTAATAACAGGAGGAGGATGTCCATTGAGAATTTCGGCCCAGCCCATTATCACGCAAAGAGTTTAGTAGCAGTAATTTATTTATCTTACATTTTTTGTTTTGAAAGCTCTCCATAACCATTTTAAGTACTGAAACAGAACTTTTAAATAGTTGGAAGGTAAAGGCAGGAAGCTGCGGAAGTTGAGGTTCACGAGATACAAATATGAAAAGCAAAGGTTACTTCACAGTAAAGGGGAAAGCACAATAAACATACAATAAAATGAAACCTTGTTTCAGTTAACGACAGTATTGTCAACGGATAGAAATGGAACTAAAACTCTGAAGGCTGAACAAGGAGAATTGCTATACTATATGGTATGTTAATTCTGGACTCAGGGGTTCCTGATCCTTGGACAAAAATATCCAACACAAGGCAAGACATGTTTTCCTTCACTTGTACAGTGCTTCCATGGTATCCTTCAAGCGTTGAACATCTGCACCAATGACTTCAGTAGTCTTTTTACCATTTTGAAAGAAGTGCAGTGTAGGCTGCATCAAAGGAGCGTTGTCAGCAAAAGATATGGAAACAAACCAAATTAAATGAGAGAAAGGAAGATCACTAAGTATGTCCGTGGGCACATACTTGCAAATACACATTGATAGGCCTATACGCAATGACATGCACTACAAATGAGGGGGATCCTCTCTTGGCACTTCCCAAACATTTTGATATACTATCAATAAAAAGAATATTTTCCAGATGAACCTTCAGAATTTGAAAATCGCTTCTATTTTTCGAATTGTCTGCTTATCTAGGAACCCAAAATTTTCACAGATGTTTTCTGAAAATCTTCCTAGGTTAACATGATTGATATGTACAAGTAGATTATATCATAAAGTTCAAGTCAAACTCATGATAACTCCACCAAGAATGATGAATCAGTATTCAGAAAGGTACTCTTCCTCCGGATTTTGTTGCATTGGGGGTAAGACAAGGAGAATCACTATCCTCTTCAAATTATATGATCCATCACAGGAGTCATTGCATATTTATTGGGAAAAAATGATGCATCTCAATTATATAATCATATGCACCCAATCTTCCATATAAGCTTCAGCATATATAATAATAATAATAATAATAAAAAAGGGATGCTATCTAAACTAGACTGTTATTCTTTTTCAGTAACTATATAGTGCATCACAACTTACATGAAACTTATCAGAAGACTGTAGAGACACAAGAAAAAGAAGAAAATGGTCTTACCACAGAGTGAATATTTAGCTTGCTCAAGGCATTTCCTAGCCCTTCCTGCACATTTTAAAAGTTCAATAATTGCAAGAGGGATGTTGTCAGCAGCAGTCAGAAATGCTTCATGGAACTACACAAGATAATGCTTTCAGCATGTATTTTACCTTGTCGATGTCGATTTTATATGTGGTGACATGGGGATACTTCTCACTCAGCTGCCCAATTATGGGGGACAACAATCTACCTGCAGATGATGTATGTGAAACAATTTTAAGTTACAACCAATTTCGAGCTGAGAACCAAATCAGACTAAATAGGTGCCAGAAACTTTTGATAACAGAACTTACAAGGACCACACCAAACTGCTGTAAAGTAGAATATTGCAGGCAAAGATTCATCTACACCAAATTCAAGTTAAAATATAAGCATCAAACATGCCAACTTAAGAAAAAATAGGCAAAGACCACTTAGTTAAAGTGAAGATAGATATTTTTTGTAATTATACCTTGGATCTTGCGAAGTGAATCATTAAACTGTTCTTCAGACTCGATCGACACCACATTTGATGGATCTGTTACCCAAAGTTACAATTACTAGAGCATTGAAGGTATGATGATTCATTAACTATAATCTTGTATGTCATGCATATCAAAGCAAAGTAAGCCATCCAATTTCCCAAGTGGACGGTCATCAAGGATTGAAACCCCTTGACTTCTAAATTTGGGGAATAAGAATCATAGATTGATTTCATCACCAAATAGAAAATCGTAATTTTAACCAGTGACTAAGATTAATGTGGATTTCCTGTTATTCGTGTTTTGAATTTTCAAGCTTCCTTTATATTAAAAATCAAGAATCATTTGACTTCTAATAAAAATGAGCACCCAAGACCAATAGCGCATTACTTTTTTCTGGAGTTCCTAACCAACCTGTCGACAACTTTTCACCAGATCATAACACCATGAAGAACCGTTTTCTATCAAACTGCCCTTCCGTTTAACTTGAATAGCAGATATTGAACTGAATATCCAAATCCAAAAATTTTCAGGCCTCAACATATTCAAATTCCGTGTTTAGCGTTGTTTTCTTCTGAAAAGAACTCTTGAATACGGAAATGTAAGCAAAATTCTGTTAACCTTTATAGAAACAGCCGAAGCAGAAGAGTCATTTTGAATCACATGGATCTCAATGCAGTCCCGTACTTTTCTAGGAATTGAAACAACTCCATCACATACTTTTTATATATCATTATTGAATCCAGATTTCAGTAAAACCAGAAGCCCACCCCACCAAAAAAATAAAGAACATTAAAACTTTTCAATCCAAAATTCTTCAGGGTTGAAAAGAGAGAAAGACCTGAGGAGGGTGGAGAGGAGAAGCTCCTGGAATGATTCAGGTGAACGGATTGAAAACCTATAGCAGCGCCCGGCGCAATTGTGGAAATGACAAGTGGGCTTGTCCTATCATCGGTGAGGACTAAACTGGAGCAGGAAGCGGCGGCTGCAGAGGACAGAATAAGGTTCTCGCTAATTGAAGACGATCGAGAAGCTATGAACGGGGCTCTACCGCTTACCAAACGACGTAGTATTGCGCTCGCTCCCCTCATTTTCTCAGACCAAATAAGAACAAGGGTTTTGGACAGGGTTTTGAATGTGATGAATTGGAATATCTTCCGTGTTTGCTAACGCGTTTCTCAAGTCACCCGAAAGAGAAGATATTCCAGGTATACGGCCCGCGTCCAGGTGGGTGTCGTCAGAATGTGGATTTGGAATACGAGAAACCTCCAACTTTTGGGCTGTCCATATTTTTAGTGAGCCCACAAAGGGATAGAAACGCGGGCCTATGACGGGCTTAGGCGTCATTGCATCGGCAAAGCCCAAATTGTAGAGCAACTGCAGATTTCTGGTTCTCTTTTAAGCGGCAAATTGGAATTGAAACAAATTAGGATTAGTAGTTTTAAAATGATTCGAATAATTACGTTATTGTGAGAGGTTTCGTGTTCGACTCAAATGAGTATTTTTGTGTGCACTTTATGTGTATCTCTTGGTTGTGGTATTGTGAAGTTTATATTTTCATCTTCTTTAATTTGATATTTATATTGTATTGATTTGTTATAAGAATGATCTTCTTGATTTGATAATTAGATCCATAAACTTGTTGTAAAGAATACTTTCTAAAAAAAATAAATTATGATTCGAATAATTATGCCAAGCATGAAAAATTGATTTGACGGGCATCGACTCACACTCATATGCATAATATTGAAAATTCAAATTCTACCAAAATAATTACATACTTTTTTCTAAAAAATCACTTATTTTTTACTGGATCGTTTCTTTCAATTCAACTTCGGCAATAGTATCATTAGGATATTTGTAGATAATTATTCAAATTAAAAATCTTAAATTTTAATTTCAAATAACATCAACACTAATGCAATCTTGCCCACAATCCACTGATGAATAATGATCTCCTTCAACCAAAGAAAGGCAACATGAAACTGAACCAAACAACTCTCTTTAGCCAAAAAGGGTAGCAGGAAAGTATGAAGAATGCTTTTTGTAAAATCATGGGGGTGATGTGGCCTCTTGAAAAGATGAATAATTTTGGTGGTGGGTGTGTTTGGATATGGTCCAGCTGCTGCAACCTCCCCTTTTTCTCATTTTGTTTCCCATATTATGTTTTTTTCTAACATTGCAACAACAATTTGGCCTTGGTCACTTGCCCAACCTTCGAAGCAACAACAGGTCATTGTCGTTTATCTACTCCTGATATCGACATTTATTTTGAAATTATCAATCTCAGAGTAGCCAACCTCTCACCATACATAGCCTGAAATAGAAGTGGTATTTTTATTAGTACTTGACTGGTGTGCTTAGTTATAACGGTACTCTCAATACCCTTTAGGGTAGATTGCCAATTTGGTGATATTTGATAATTTAAATTAAAGACGATTTTAATTGATCATGGTTTTTCATAATATTTAGCAATTTAAATTATAGTCTCTTTTGATTTTGCAAAACTAATAATCTGCATTTCATAACAAAAAATTAAAAACCTTGGTGCTAGTTGCATTTTCATATAATCGGTGAACATAAAAATTGTGTAACTAATTATTAAAAGTCGGACCAAACTCACATTTAGTAACTTAACACTATGATTTTGAAGTTGTAAAGCCCCATAGTAAAAGTTAAAGATTAGACGTGGAATATTGGTTCAGTTGCATCTTCATTGCTATTAGTGTTTCGTATCAATGAAATAAATAAGTTATTGTTTATATATATAGTTTTGGGCAATGTTTACCTTTTGAATTAATTCTTGGGGTTGAGTTGTTCATAAGATCCATTTTTCAGCATAGTATTATTATAGCCACTTATTCTCGATGTTGGATTACCCAATATTGTTGGGTCATCCACTTCATGTTTTTTCACTCTCTAGATGTTTATTTCTGGGTGTGTGAATGTTATGTTAGTATCTCATATTGGTGAAATAAATAAGTTGTGGTCCCTTTATATTGTCTTGGGCAATTCTTACATTTTAAGCTAACTTTTGGAGTTGAATTAAATCAAGATTCATTCTTCAACACTTGCACATATAAGTATGAGGTATTGAGTTTGAATTTTAATAAATTTTTAGTGTGCGTGTCTGTGAGTAAATATTAAAAAGAAAAAAAAATAAAAGATCAAAACTTTTGCCTACCACTAATAAAGTTATTATGAAAATTAATCATACAAAAAACCGATTCTTGCTGGATTCAATTCTTCAACAATAATTAGGCCAAACCCACTTTCGATTTAAACTTTACTCTCATCAATGATGACTCGAAAGCTAAAAATTAGCCATAGAAGCTTTCCATTCAAATCAATGCCGTACTTTAGTGCAACATTGTATTATCAAGCTCATCAATCAAGGTTTCCACGTCAGAAATGTTTGTAATTGCCGATTCAAAGGCTTTCCCCATTTGTCTTCGCATTTCTTCAGTAATATAAGTGCAACAATACATAGAAATCCACTTCCGTAATTGAAAATATATTGTCCCATCCAATCACGAATTTGCTTTCGTGCAGGTCTCTTCTTCTTCTTATTACTGTCTCATTTAAGAAGTGGAAACGAAGTCATGTTTCCAATTACAAAAAGTCCCCATGAGAATTGCAATTGTGGCTGTGTGACATTGGGACAAAAGTTATTACTGCTTTAACTAATGGAAAATTCCATCCCAACTCCCACCCGCATACCACTTTGGATCATCTATTCTATTTTGTGTTTCATCTTATATTTTAATATGATGTATATATATATATATTAAATGCATTTGATTGTCAATTAATTGTTTTTATAAGAAACTATTTAATATACATGTCATACCGTACATTTCACGAGCTATCTAAAAGTAAAAAATAAGCCTTAATTTAGAGTTTTGTATTTAAAATTAACAGCTATACACTCTCAATTTTAAAGTTTAAACTTAATGTATTTAAATTGTTGTGGTCATTTATAATATAAATTGTGAAATTTGGATTGTAATATTGAACAATATCATTTAAGCTCTTTATGTTTTATATTTTGATATTTTATTAATTTTTACGTAATATATATAATATAAATATATATATTTCATAATTATGACGTTACGATTTAATTGTGGTTCAATTATGGTTCGACAACGATTGAACCAGTGAACCGTGAATCTGTAAGTTTTTCGGTTCAATGAATGGTCCAATTTTCCGAACACTGATCATATATCCATATAATGAAATAGGAGATGAAATATATATTGAAATAAAAGACCTAAACCTCGCTCTTAGTGACAAAATATGTTAAAAGAAAGCATGTTATTTTGGGCTGACGTGGAGTTTAATAGCAAATCAAGCACTTAATGCGAACAAAAGCAGTCAAATTAAATTATGCTTAAGAATCAAATCCACCAACTGTACCGAATCCATAACAAATCACATACGACTTTTGCCATCGACAGTTGGAAAGAAAAATAGGACTTTGTTTTTCAGTTGATCCACTTTCACATGGAAATTAGACAAATAAGTGTACAGTTGGATTCTTTGTTTTCAGAGCAGTACAAGGCAGCAGGCCCAACAAATATACTAAGAGAGAATTTGGGTAAATTTATAATATTTTTAAAATTTTTATTAAGATATTTAAAAATTTATAAAATGTTTAAAAGAGTTTGATAGTTTTTTTTTAAATAGATTATAAGTTTTTAAAATAAAATTAGACGCTTATAATTTTTTTTTTTAAAAAAGAAAATTTTAATTTATTTTTAAAATTTTAATAAGACTTTTTAATTTTAATCATATTTATTATAAAATTGCAATTACTAACATTTTATAAGTTTCAAATCTTATTTTATCCAAACACTTCAACAAATTTTTTTTAAAAAAATAACATCTTATAAATTTTAAAAAATATTTTTAAAATATAAAAATTTATAAAACTTTTTCAATAAATTTAACCAAAAATCCCCAAAGTCATAGTATAGTTTTACATTAATACATCAGGAATACAATACGGGTGGTACAAAAGGAATGCAATTATATGCGGACAAACTAAGTTACGTTGGATTAGAATTTGGACCAACGCCGCGTGCGCCACCTACTCCCAACGTTTTCTTACGTTCCTTGAGTTTCCAAAAATATCCTTCTGCAATAACTCCACCAAAATATGCACGAAGGTTAGAGGATCGAAGGGTCTCCCACCTCCCATCAATATTAATTTTTTATCCTATATATGGAAAGGAAGATCTTTGAAGTGTGAGTGAAGTTCAATAATTATGATAATGAATATATGAAAGGCAAAAATATAAAATTTGTAATTTTTAAATTTTTAACTCTACGATTATTTACTTAGGAGTTAGTTAGTTGCACATGTGCCGACGACATCATATATTTTAGCAAATAAAATTTTTAATAATTGATTTACTATTTTTTTATCTTATTATAAATTTTTAAATTGATGCTGTAAAATGTGATCCTACGATGTAAAATGGGATAAGTATAAATTCGTATATTTTATAAGATGTTTTTAAAATTTATAAAAAATTATATTTTATTTTTAAAATAAATTATTAAAATATTTTAATAAAATTAGATTTCAGAGCCTATAAATTGAAATAGTTAAAATTAAATAAGTTTGTTAGAGCTTCAAAATAAATTCAGATCTCCTTACTTTTTTTAAAAAGAACTCAAAATTCTAATATCGCATTTTAAAATTTTGTAAGCTTATTTCAAAAAAAAAAAAACTCTCTAACATTTTGCAACCTTTTGTTCGTGCCATGCATCTACGAAATAAATAAGTTGTGATCTCTATATATAGTATTGTGCAATTCTCACCCATTGAGCTAACTTTTGAAGTTGAGTTAGGCCTAAGGTTTATTTTTTAACATGATATTGGAGTCATCATTCCTGATGTTGTGCTATCCAGTGTTGTTGGCCCATCTATTTCATGTTAATTCACGCTCCAAATGTTCGTTCCTGAGTGTGTATGGGGTGTGTCAGTATCTCACATTGGTGAAATAAATAAGTTGCGGTATCTATATATGATCTTGAGCAATCCTCACCTCTAGAGCCACCATTCTTAATGTTGGGTTATCCAGTGTTGTAAAACCACCCATTGGATGTTTATCTATATTCCAAATGTTTATTCCTGAATGTGCATGGGGAGTGTTAGTGTCCCAAATTGATTGAATAAATAAATTGTGATCTCTATATATGGTCTTGAACAATCCTTACTTGTTAAGCTAATTTTTGAAGTTGAATTAAACTTAAGTTTCATTCTTTTAACACCTTTTAAAAAATTTATAAAAATTTTGAATATAATTTACACCCTCACTTGAACGCCTTCTAAATTTAAATACTTGATGTGCACGAGACATCGTGCTAAAATATAAAACCTATCAAACCAACTAACATAATATTAAAAAATGGCCTTGCTAATTTATTAGCAATGGCATGGGTCAGCTGCTATTAAAATATATGATAAAAGCATGAAGATAAGATACTTCCATTATAATGGAAGATTATTTCTATGGTGGATAATTGAAGGAACTTAGATTTATAATAAATATGATTCTAAAGAATGTAATTGGACATTAAGTCCACAACTAATTTCTACCAAATTTTGATTTTTTTTTTCCTTTCACAAAAATGAAAGTTTCAAAACAAATTTAATTTTAAAAAATATAAAAAAAATGAGATCCGTGATAAATTATTTTTGTCAGAAAAATTAATTAATTACATTAATACTCTAAGATATTAAGATTGATTATTTTTAATCAATGATTGTAAAAAAATACTAATAAAAAATGTAATGAACGATGCAAAATACTGGTACACTTACACAAATAAATATTAGTGCACGTATAATTCAACTCAAAAATTCTTTTTACTTAAAGAATCTTTTTACCTCAATATTAACATGATAAGACCTTGGAATCATGACAAGCTAAAAGATGCTTAATATTAGATAATTGCATATAAAGGTAGTGATTAATTGCAACAAAAAACCAACTTTGTCAAACTAGACACATAATTATTGCTTATAAAACACAAAATTCCCAAAATAATTCTACTTTATATTTAGCACTATAATCCCTAAATTATCCTCAAAGAATCCAAAATTTGGTCAATCAACTCCGTTCAAAAATGGACTAATTCTCCTCTTGGGGCTTTGCTTGAATGAATTTCTAAAAGTTTGGTTGTTCAATTTTCTCCCAGTTCCCACCCGTCGACTGATCAACAACTACTTACCAAATCCATGTAGTACGAGTAGTACAATTCCCTTATTTGTAATTTCGCCATTTTCCAGAGCTCCCTTCGTTCGCCAAGGACTTTTCTCCCCCTACACCTTGCTTACAAATCCGCTCTGTCCTTCCCTGCTGCTCCCCTGTCCCATTCACCACCCACATATTTCTCTATTTCTCTCTCTAAACACATGTATGTTTTCATTCATAATCTAATATATTAACAGTTACCCAAAAAGAAAATTTAAGTCTCGACGGACAAATACAATTTCATATTTGCACATATAATTTGTTTGTGTATATTATTTTCCTTTTCTATTGTTAGGGGCGGTCGGAGGTTTTAGGATGGCGCTGATCATGAGGGGCTTGCAGTTAACTGCGGCTACCGGAAAAGGTTTGGAAGTATCCGTGGAGGATGTTGGGGAGGAGGAGAGGTTGCTGAGCGCCTACGACGAAGAAAGTTCAGGGAATTTACGGAAAATTCAGGTGGGCGTCACGGGAATGACTTGTGCAGCGTGCTCGAATTCCGTGGAATCTGCTCTTATGAGCCTTAACGGCGTCGTCAAAGCCTCCGTCGCCTTGCTTCAGAACAAGGCTGACGTCACCTTTGATCCTGCCTTAGTGAAGGTCTGGTCAAGCTATTTTTCTTTTTCTTTTATTTTTTTATCTTCATCTATACTCGTGTGATTCGTTATGTGAATGTGCATGTAGATTACATGTCTCTGGTGTGCTAGTATGCAAGTGGGACTGTGTCATTATAGCAATCGATTAGCTCTGCTGATAATTTTGAAAGTCTTGATAGATAAGCCTAATTGGAAATCGGAAGATGGGCTAGCGGCAATTTCTTATGGTTAGCAATTTAAGTTTTGGATTCTATTTCCCCAGTCCAGATAAGGCGACGCTGATAGTTTCATTATCTGTTGGGTTTAACTTTGGAATTCCTAATTTGGTTGCTGATGAAATT
>JACGDI010005725.1:254976-283866 GCA_014898725.1 Jacaranda copaia | reverse complement strand
CCCCACCAACAACATTTATTATGGTTTAGCTTTCCTGGTGATGGTAGTTCTGGATCATGTAACCAGTGATTCTGAGTTGATTCCTTGTGGTACCTGCCAAGCGCAGGATCTATGCTCTTTTTCATTCACCTACGCTGCATTCTAATTGCCCAATTTGAACTGATTTACGAGTGCCACTGCCAATGACAACGTTGCTCGCACTCCATTTTTCCATATTGAGCTAAGTTCAATGCTAACAACCTTTTAGCTTATTGAAATAGATCTTACCATGTAACACTTTAGATGCTACAGTTCTTCCTGCACCTAATTTTGATGACATAATGCATGAATTGATGTCATTTTCTTACATGATTGTGGTTGAATTGTTTGTGATTTTTTATCATTCTCCTTCCATTGTGATAATTAGAAAGATTCAAGATTTTTGCTAGCTCCCAAGATATCTTTATGGTTCTTGATTGGGCTGAAAGTTGTCCCATTTTTATTCCAGGATGAAGACATTAAAAATGCTATAGAAGATGCTGGATTTGAGGCAGAAATTCTACCTGAACCAAGTACATCTCATTCGAGGACACGTAGTAGCTTAATAGGTCAGTTCACAATAGGAGGAATGACATGTGCAGCATGTGTAAATTCTGTAGAAGGGATTCTAAGGAAGCTACCAGGGGTAAAAAAAGCTGTAGTTGCCTTGCCTACATCCTTAGGAGAGGTTGAATACGATCCGACTGTTATCAGCAAGGATGATATAATCAATGCAATTGAAGATGCTGGATTTGAAGCTTCATTTGTACAGAGTAATGAGCAGGATAAACTTTTACTAAGGGTTACTGGGATTGCGAGTGAAATGGATATACAGATGTTAGAACAAAATCTTTGCCTCTTAAAGGGTGTGAGACAATTTTATTTTGATCGAACATCTAAAGAGCTAGCAATTCATTTTGATCCCGAGCTTCTTGGTTCCAGAACATTAGTTGACGAGATTGAAAGTAGCAGTTGTGGAAAACTAAAGTTACTTGTGAAGAACCCTTATACAAGAATGGCTTCCAAGGACCTAGAAGAGTCTTCAAACATGTTTCGGCTCTTTACGGCGAGCTTGCTTCTCAGCGTGAGTTACTCTGTTTTCTGCTTGATTGGTGTGTTCTTATTGATCTTGTAAGATTGGATTTGTCTAGTATCTAAATATTATCTGGAAGCAATTTAGCAAATTAATTTTGCAGAATGTCATAACCTGTAAATGATTGCAGCTGAGATACTGGTCCATTTGGCTACTTAATTAAAAAGAGTTTCTTGATCATTAAAACAAGTTAACTACCTGATCAGGATTCCCTTTACTGATGAAATATTCTTTGTTAACTCCTGCTCAATTGCTCCAGGTTCCTATCCTTTTTGTGCAAGTCATCTGTCCCCGCATACCTCTGTTATATTCTTTACTACTTTGGCGTTGCGGTCCATTCCAAATGGGTGATTGGCTGAATTGGGCTTTGGTCACTGTTGTTCAATTTGTTATTGGCAAGCGTTTCTATGTTGCAGCTGGCAGAGCACTCAGAAATGGTTCTACTAACATGGATGTCCTAGTTGTATTGGGAACTTCAGCTTCATACTTTTACTCTGTATGCGCATTACTATATGGTGCAATGACTGGGTTCTGGTCTCCAACATACTTTGAGGCAAGTGCTATGCTAATCACATTTGTACTTTTGGGTAAGTATTTGGAAAGTCTTGCAAAGGGAAAGACGTCAGATGCTATCAAGAAGCTTGTCGAGCTTGCTCCTGCTGTTGCTATATTGCTTATCAAAGACAAAGGTACATCTTCTCTAACATACATGAAGTGATTTCCTGACACTTGTTATAGACTAATAAAAGCATAAGAGATACATGAGAGCTTGACACATTGAAACCAGCTGGTTTTGGTGTAACAAGGTTGGTCTGATTAAGCACGCTTTTAACATTGCAGGCGGAAAAGTTGTAGGAGAAAGAGAAATTGATGCTTTGTTGATTCAGCCCGGCGACATATTGAAAGTACTTCCAGGGACAAAGGTTCCTGCTGATGGTTTTGTTGTGTGGGGTTCAAGTTATGTAAATGAGAGTATGGTTACTGGTGAATCTACTCCTGTTCTGAAAGAAGTCAATTCTTCAGTTATTGGAGGCACAATAAACTTGCATGGTTCACTTCACATACAGGCCAACAAAGTAGGGTCTAACACGGTTTTAAGCCAAATTATATCTCTGGTTGAGACAGCGCAGATGTCTAAAGCTCCCATTCAAAAGTTTGCCGATTTTGTGAGTGCTATCTTTTTCCTGATTGATCATGTTGGGGTTTGTGTCCTTATCAATTTGTCGTTGCAAGCTAATCTTGAACAGATAAAAAGGGCTTCTTAAAATAATCAACCACCCAACCCCAAAAAAATAAAAGAGAAGGGAGGAAAAAGTTTCTCCCTGCAGTGTTAGAAAGGTAAATTTTGTGCATCTGCTCACCCATTTACGATAGCAGCACACAGAAATTTAAAAAAAAACATTCAGTTGGATGTGGCCTGGAGGATCATATAGAGTGCTGAAAATGAAGAACTCTTAGTGAAACTTGTTACACTAATATAATATATATATATATATATATATATATAGATTCATAGAGAACACCCTAACATACTAGTGATACAATACTTTTTTGTTTGTCCAATGTTTTTCATACTGAATTTTATCTTTTTGTCCTGGCAACATATTAATTCTAAAGTAGTTTTATTATGTCTTTTCTCACCTGCAGATTGCAAGCATATTTGTCCCTGCAGTAGTCACTCTGGGATTGTTGACATTATTGGGATGGTAAGCTTGCTACGGCAAACTTGTGGGTTGATACTATTTCTACTATTAATAAATATTAATAATGAAAAATCTTGGTCAATTATTTGATTCTTCATTAATATTTTGCAATCTATTTGCAGGTATCTTGCTGGGGTTTGGGGAGGCTATCCCGAGGAGTGGCTGCCAGAAAATGGCAATTATTTTGTTTTTTCCCTTATGTTTGCAATATCAGTTGTAGTGATTGCATGTCCCTGTGCGCTTGGATTGGCTACCCCAACTGCTGTTATGGTCGCAACAGGCGTTGGAGCTAATAATGGTGTGCTTATAAAAGGTGGACATGCATTGGAGAAAGCACAGAAGATCAAATATGTCATATTTGATAAGACTGGAACATTGACCCAGGGAAAAGCCACAGTTACCACGGCAAAGGTTTTTTCAGGCATGGATCGTGGTGAATTCCTTACATTAGTAGCTTCTGCAGAGGTAAATGATTCAGTTACTAAATGAATTCAAGCTGTATTTCATTCTGTAGTTTCCTGTGTCTTCATCTTCTTGTGCCGCAGCTGGTTTCCACAAACTATTTTTGTAATTTCCTCTATTTCTCTGTTTACATAGAATCAGATAGTAGTAAACATGAAAGGGAGAATGCATTATTTAGCTTTGTGCAGAAAATAATATTACAGTTGCCAAGTTTCATGTTTACATTCTTGAGCCAGTAGCTATTCATAGCACTGTTTTTTGCATAAGGGTAACAACACTACAAGCTCTTGGTAGTGATTCAGAAGTAAATTCACTGTTTGGAGCCATAGTTGATCAATATCAATAAAAATCAAAATTGATTTCTGAACTATTATTGCTTCTTTCTTTTGACACAGGCTAGTAGTGAACACCCATTGGCTAAAGCGATACTTGAATATGCCCGCCATTTCCATTTCTTTGATGAACCTTCTGCTACAAAGGATACTCAAATCAATGGACCGGAATCCAAGTCCTTTGGATGGCTTCTTGATGTATCAGATTTTTCTGCCTTGCCTGGGCAAGGTGTACAGTGCTTTATTGGCGGGAAAAAGATTTTGGTGAGAGTATTTTACATCAGTTATACATATCTTTGCTCTAGAGATGAGAAAAGGTTTAGAACGTTGGTGAAACATTTGTTTTGTTATATACTTATCCAAGGTTGTGCACATCTAGCAGGTTGGTAACCGGAAGTTGATGACAGAAAATTTGGTCACTGTTCCAGATCATGTGGAAAATTTTGTTGTAGAGTTGGAAGAAAGTGCCAAGACTGGAATACTTGTGGCTTATGATAACGATCTAATTGGTGTTCTGGGAGTAGCAGATCCGCTAAAGAGGGAAGCTACGGTTGTTATAGAGGGCCTCATAAAAATGAGTGTCAATCCTGTTATGGTTACCGGTGATAATTGGAGAACAGCCAAGGCTGTAGCAAAGGAGGTTGATATCTTATTGTGTTACTTTCCTCTTTTCTCCCGTGATTGTGCCTTTCTTTGGTTACTTTAGCCTTCAGTAACTTCTGAATGAACATGCTCTCCGTTACATGATGACTCATGCACCCACAATATGCACACACAATCTCTTGGTGCATCATTGTTTCTTTTGCAGGCTGATTACTATTTTACAATCAGACAAGTATTTTATTACAATTTAGGGTTATGTATAGCCTTCATTGATCCTATGAGGCAAGTCGTTTATTTACATCAAATTTGCTGCTGCTTTGCAGGTTGGCATTACGGATGTTAGGGCAGAAGTGATGCCTGCAGGAAAAGCTGATGTAATTCGCTCATTCCAGAAAGATGGAAGTGTAGTTGCAATGGTGGGGGATGGTATTAATGATTCTCCTGCCTTGGCTGCTGCCGATGTAGGTATGGCAATTGGGGCTGGGACAGACATTGCCATAGAAGCTGCTGACTATGTGCTAATGAGAAGCAGCTTAGAAGATGTTATCACTGCTATTGATCTTTCAAGAAAGACATTTTCCCGGATTCGATTGAATTATATCCTTGCCAGTGCTTATAATGTAGTTGCTATTCCAGTTGCTGCTGGGGTTCTCTTTCCTTGGCTAAAAATCAAGTTGCCACCCTGGGCAGCTGGTGCGTGTATGGCATTGTCATCTGTAACTGTTGTCTGCTCTTCTCTGCTTCTTAGGAGATATAGAAAACCAAGGCTTACCACTCTATTGGAAATCACTGTTGAGTAGAAACTGGAACCAAATAGCGGGACAAGAAAAAATGAAAAAATAAAAAATAAAAAAGAGAAAATGTGTGATAGAAGTTGGCTCCTTAGATAGCTACCTAGAGGAATTCATTATAGCCCATTTTTGCCCATATTGTTGCGTATTCTCTCCTCCTCCGCCGCCGCCTCCTACTCGATGCTCTTCCATTTGTGCATCATCATGAACGTGTGGGTTATCGTTTCCCCCCACTTGCTCAAGTGTAAATGTCGTGTTGTTGTACAGTTTATGTTTTGAGTTCTCTTTGTGGTTTATATTCTGCTAAATATGCTATTGGAAGATGTAGAGTTATCAGACAGAGTTGCATGGTAATGAGAAATTTGAGTTATTGAGGCTTAGATCCAAAATTTGGAGTGCTGAAGGCAGAGACGGACCGGGGAATGCCCTCAAAATATTAAAATTTTATTTTTTAAATTAAAATTTTTATAATATTTTACTATTGTCCCCTTAAAATATTAAAATTATATTAAAAATTTTAAATTATTACATTTCTTTCCCCTCTTAAAGTATTAAAATTTTATTTTTATATGAAAATTTTTAAGATATTAAAATTTTGTTATCCTCAAATTGTAAATTTGCCGCTCTTCTTATTGAAAATATACATTTTGCCTTATTATACTTATTAATATAAATGTGTAATAAAAGATATTTTTGATAATTTAGAAGTTCGCCTCCCACAAACAAAAATCCTGGCTATGTCTTGGAGTTATGACGGTCTTAGTATCATGTCGGTATTTTGATCAATTCCGATGGCCAATATTAACACTACGGTCTTCTTTTCAAATTTTTGTAGCTGATCCACACAAAATTTTAACCTTCTTTATTCGCACAAATTGTCTCAAAATATAAGCTAATCAGGTACAGGTTCTGACATGGAGATCAACAATTGTCAAGTAATTATCCTGTGGCGGCACTGAGCACATTATCATGTGAGTTTCTTCTCCTGCACATTAATAGTAGACAATGGCTCGTTGAATTAGACTTAGACTAAACATTATCTAAAATTTTGACTCAACCGAGATACATAACGTAACCCAAAATCCAAAGGGGAGAAAAGAAAATTTTGAACGTTCAGGGGGGCCAAAGAAAAAGAAATGAAGATGATTTGGTCAAGCCATTAAATTCACTCGATACAGAATGAGCTAAGCCCCTATTGGATCTGACATCACAAACCTGATAACCCAGAAGGAATAGGGACATCCTGAACCCGAAAATGTGAACAGAAAATTACCCGAGTCAAACATGAACGAAGCTAATTGGTGCCCATCCCTTTCAATTGTAGAAACTACCTTTTCTTCTCTGAAGTTTTTAACTTTTCCGTTTTACTCTTTTCAATATGGAATTTTTTTGTTTGCTTACTTCATTTTTGTTTGTTCCCCTTTTGATCGGGATTCCTCCCCCACCCCAGATCTCCCTGAAGAAATGTGCTTTCATTTTCATGAGAGACTGGTCAAAGCCTGAAAAGCGTACACAATGGGGAGGTTGGTAGTTCACTTGTCTCTACTCTGCCTCCCTTTTGAAAGATGATTAGCAATTTTTTAGTGAGTTAATTAATGCTAATATTCCTCTATGTCAGCCGATTAAGCCGTATACTCTTGTTATCTATAATTTTATTGGTACGATACTACTTTTTTTTTTAATTATTATTACAGTAACTTTTGCGCGTGTAATTAAGTATATAGTTGAAATTCATTGCAAGAAGAGATCAATAACTACTTCGTACATATACGTCCCGATCCAGGACTAGAAAATCATTCATGAAATTAATGTGAAATTAAACTAACATCTTTTATAATTACAATAATAGGAGTGGAAGCAAAGAGGAAGCAGCAGTGGGTTAACGTGTTAAACTCATATTTTCTGTTGATCTGACGGCTGGCCCCAGCCTCAGGCTGAGCCCACCAGCGAGTTCACACCATGTCAAATGTCAATAAGCACCCTCTTAAATTCTAGATTAGTCTAAACCCGGATTGGCAAAAGTTATTCTTTTTTTTATAGGTAAACATTCATCATATATATGTATATAAGAAATATTCACAAAGTCAACAAGCTAAGTGACATTAAAAAAAAAGACAACATGGAAATTGGATTAGGTCCTGACCATCGATTAAAAAATACCCATTAAACAATGTTACCGGCAAGCGAATTACATTTTCAAATTATCTTAACAATTTAACTAACAAATGATAAATAAATATATATCACAGTTTTCTCAATATAAATTTTACATTCCCTAACCCTACTTTCAAAACTTATTTTCTCAAAATATATAATCTAAAATACATAATTTGCAAATAAATATTACCAATATTTTTCTGAATGAAAAAATACAATAAAAATATTGACTTGATAAGAAAATATTCAAAATTTTAATTCCCGGTCAAAGCCACTTGATTTCAATAGACAAGTCGTTTTCTAAAAAGATGAGTCCGAGCGTCATTACTGATGGGAGTGGATTGTCCATACATGCAGCATAAACGAGGGCGGGTTCATATTGGTTCCATTTTGGCAACTTTGGCTCCATAGTAATGAGGAAGTAGTTCTCAGTTTTAATGGTGTTGGAGCACCGTGAATGGGATTTAGGCATGCGAGTTAATTTATTAAAAATTTATAAATTACATTTATAAAATTAATAATAAAATTAATAGCCAATAGATAAAAAAAATAAAATATTTATGTTGTTCGATAAATTCCGTCTATCTTCATGGGAGTTTTCTTTATTTAATTATAATAGAATTTTATCAGTACAAGGCAACCCTGGAATTTGAAATACCCGAGCCCGAGCCCAAAAAAAACCCTTTTACAACAATTATCATAATTACTAAAGCGGTACTCACTTCACCCCTTTGTATTGTCTCACTCGTACTCACAATAACTACCTCATTAATATCATATCAAGATATCCACGAGTGTTTTCTATTACTAAAGTAATCAAATAAATATCTCCTATTTATAATAGCAAATTATTTGACTATTTCACTTAAAAATAGGAAACACAATACAAGAAAGAATTTTAATTCTAGTCAAACTTAATTTCTCGATAATCGAATTAAATCCCAACAAATGGTCCAAGAATTAATGGCACCTGTTTTAAGGGCTTGCGAAATTCAAATTTCGGATAGTTTTTCAACTAGTTTGAAAATCTTTGCCTTGTTTGATGAAAAAGAATAATTAGAATTCTTCTTTTTTTTCCTTTTACTTTTCTTCTTTTGTCAAAGTCACACAACACGTGCAAAATTGCTTTGAATTCAAGACAATTTTGCAGGATTTAGAGTTACTATAGTTATTATTGCTGGCAACTGCTATCGTGCAATTTGGAAACTGGAAATTGACTAATACGGATCAATATCTGCACTCAATTTCTCACCTCCTGCTTGCATTCATAAATGGTGTTATATTCTTTAATTGTTTCATAGAAGAAATTCACAAGAAGTAATAATTTTTGTAGTATATGTACATGAATGATGAATCTTTTACATTTTAATTCTAAGTTTGGCTTGATTTGCATTTAATATTATGTTGAAAATTCATGAATATAATTATGCCGTTTCCTGGAACCTGCGCAAATCTCTGCCGCCGGGTTTCTCAATCACATGGATAGTCAGCACCCTACTTGACATTTTGTCGGGGAGGATTCATCCAAACATCTTTTGCTCTGATTGATTTTCTTTATATAGGAGTGCATAAATAAACGTTAATTATTCTGAAATCAAATATCGAAGACTGAATAATAAGAAGGGAGAAAAAAAGAGGAAAAAAGAGAGAGAGACTAAAGCAACCATGAGTGATCAAATATTGCAGAACTATAGCCAATGGGAACAGGATTACCAGCAACCAGCTGGTGAATTGGCCATGCTTTATCAAGGATTTTCCACAAATTTCGATGGCAAAAACTCATTTATCCCGGATGTGGGGGACGACATGCATAAGATCATCTCCAGCCCGGAAATTGCAAATCCAACAGTCAGTCCTGGAAAACCAAAACGGAGCCGGCGCTCCAAAGGGATGCCATCGCAGTCCACGACTTTCCTCAATGCCAGCATCACAAATTTCCGGTCGCTGGTGCAGCAACACACCGGCTGCCACAACAGTGCTACTACTTCCCGTCGGAAAGGTCCAATCACCTTGTGCTTTGCTTCCGCTTCAGCATGTCAGGAGGATTCACTTATGGCCATTTCTCGACAAGCTCACCAGTTTAATCATCAATACTACCCTTAGCAATTCTCCAGTCTCACTGCATAAGTTCCATCAGGCAGTAATGCTGGTCATATTTGGATCTCTTTAATTACCGGCCAGTCTTGTAATGGTGCTAATTTAAGGCACGTAACTTAGAAAGGAACTAATTTTGTGTGTGAGTTGGGACGTGCCTGATGTTAATTAATGAAATTCTAGCTAGTTTTATAATATTGATCTACTCCATATTGTAATTCAGTTTTTAATTCATCTGCAAGTATGTAAACCAGAAGTTATCCTGGAGAGATGGTTGTAATACAATAATCCATGGACCTTTAGTTTTGGATCAATGGGCCGGCAAAACTATACAGGTATTTGATATTTCCAGCAACTGAACTTGATATATTGTGGATATACTATAATCAAGGGGCTCAATCTGCTTGAGCTTCCACACTGGTTTGGTAGGAAAAACAAACATCTTAATGATCTAAAATTGCAATTAATCTGATTATTTGCTTTAAAGTTCCTAACAATCAAAACATGATGGTGGTTGTTTGCACGTCTCTCTTTATGTACGCCCCGATTACAAAATTCTTTATTTGTTCAAAGTCGGTGCTTTGGTCTTTTTGACCCTTAATCAACGTCCCTAAGGTTGTAATATTTTATCCATCATACTCTTCACTAACGGGCATGCAGTTGATCCCCAGGCATCTCCATTCTTATGCGGATCAATTTACCTTCCTCTTCTTGGTCAACTGTCAAATTTTCTTTCACTTTTATATAAGTTCCTAATATTAAGTTTATTGTTAATTGATCTCGCCATCGCCTTCAGAATAAGGCCGTTCAAGACATACTAAATAAAATGAAGTACTGATGGACCAGAACGCGATAAAATCTGGGACACATATATGCTTTTCTATTCAAAGAAACATAATTTACTAATTACAAAATCATTAATATCTATGGTCAATGGCAAGCTGACATCAGGATTAGAGCTTGCCCGGCAAGGTAAATCAACCCCCATAACTTCAGAGGGAAAAAAAGAGCTTGTCCTACGCACTTGCCATTCTAGATGCCTAATATATTATTTACATGTGCATATAATGTACTCGCAAGGAAATTACATGTTACCTATTGTACTACTCAATCGATGTTTATCGTTTTCATGGGAAGTCAGCAGTAGACAAAGACCTGGCAACTTCAAAGGGGTACACGAATTTGTTATTCAAGTATTTGATTAGTCTATTGCCCCAGGGACTGGACCACGAATTGTGTTCACATGTAGTTAGAGCCAGAACTCAAGCGGTGAGAGAATTTGCTGCTTCATAATTTCACCAAACTCCACTACCCACCTTGACACCTCCCAACAATAATACTACATATGAATAAATAAAAATGATTGTGAATATAAATGATGTGTCTAGCCCAAAGAAACGACCAACAGGCAACAAGGGATCAGATCGGTCTACACCCACTAGGCAGCGAATGTTTCTGGCTGCAGATTGCATTGCACATCAAATTGAATTTGGTGACTTGCATAAGTCAAATAAATATGTGATTCGATTGCGTCCAGAACTTTGAAATCAACATATTGTCTTAGGTGTGCCCTAGCCCTAACATGCATGAGTAACAAATAGTAATACACTACGATGTTCACACTGCACATTCACAAGAAATTTAATTGAAGGTTTTATCTTGCAACATTTAAGAAGTTAGAAAACAATAATATATAGTAATGAATGTGTTCATTAGACATTGTAATCTCATCTTGTTTATTGCGGAACATCTGATCAATGGAACGGCAAAGATTAGTCAAAAAACCCTAATTAAGCATTAAACATTAATGATCCATAAGACAGGTCTAAGTCAAGGATGATAGTCACTAATGTAAGATTATATATGTACCTGACATAAGATAAAGCTTTGTTGTTGCCTGGAAACATACCTCATCTGCCAGTTACCCTCTCACTCATCCACACTGAATGAGACATCATATATATGATAAGTTGGTCAACGTTCAACACAAGTGACTATATAATTACATTTGGCCGGGTTAAGGTTTGATTTTTCAAATCTCACCTTTATTCCTTCCCTGCCAAGGAATTGGGGAAAAAAGATTTCAAGAGAGAAGTGATCGACATCCCGGATACCTAAACTTAATTACCATACAATTATACCTTCATGAACATGCAAAACTCCGATGAATGGGCAGAAAACTACCAAGAAAACATCAGTAGCATGTCGGAATTTAATTCCTTCGACGAACTGTTTGATGCTACTGCTATGGCTGCAAGCCCGAGTACTGCTGACACCATTTCCAGCCCGAAAGTTTCGTCCTTGTCCTGCAGCGAGGGGAGTTTATTCCCTAAAAGCAGCATCGGAAAACCAATCAGACGGCGGTCCAGGGCTTCTAGGAAGACGCTGACGACTCTCCTCAACGCCAACGCCAGCAATTTTCGGGCCCTGGTGCAACAATTTACGGGCTGCCACAGCTCACCTCCATCATTCGGGGCCTATAAAGGTCCGATCAACTTGAATTTCGCCCAATATAGCTCCTGTACTAAAAAATCTGAGGCTCAGCAACAGCAGCAGCGTCAACAGTACCGGCGAGAAGATTGGATTAATCTGCATGAAGAATCAGCTGATCAAAGTTTGTTCTCATTCTGCACCAATAACATTGCTGCCGTTACTCCTACTCTTACTACTAGTACTACTATTAGTTCTACTCCTACTGATGATCATGGTCATGAATTGTTTGTTTCAACAGTCAATTATAACCCTCGACCTGATCCGTTGACTTTAGAAGATTTTGACATGGGAGAAAACTTTTCATTGCAAGAGCTGTCGGAACCTGGAGATTATTCTGGGTTGCCTGGAACAAGGAACGATGACTTTTGGGGATATTAAGATTAAAGTAAGCATATTGTTCTGATCAAGGCGAGACATGAAGTCCAACAGTACAGGAAATAAAAGCGAAAAATGTCTTGCGTATGTAGTTGATCGGTGCAGCTGATCATACATTTGTATTAGATGTCTTTTGATAGAGTCTATTAGGTACAACGTATGTTCACATCGATTTTGCTTTCTTTATGTTATCATCATTTTGTACTCATATGATTTAAGATCTCAGTCAGTCCGTATTTCAACACTATCTTTTTCGTTCATATGAAACAAACAAAAAGAAAAACATTTCTTAAATAGGATATATATTTGGATGTAGATGTATTGTACGTTGCGACTTAATTACAATATCCTAACCTGGATTTCTTATTGTGTATTATGTGCTTTACCAAATTAAATACGTGCTTGATAAGACTAGTCATATATGTATATATAATGCAAACTGGAAGGAAGAACATCTGTCGAGAGGAGGTATCCCCCATCACAAAAAACAGAAACAGGAATGAAATCTAAAGGGACTTTGTCGCTCCATCTCGACACAAATGCCCATGTTGCAAGATTGTGCCTGGCAGAGTTGAGTGTTGCCATAATTTCATGGATTTAGGGTTTAAAAATGTATTTTTAGGTTGTTATAATAATTTATATTCTATTATTTATTTTTCATTACAAACTGCTAAATTTTACTATTTCAAAGTTCGTTCTTGACAGTATTTTAATTACCGACATAATTCCATTGGAGAGTTTCTTGTGCATTTTTTGTAGTATAGAATGTATACTTGTACTAGCGCAAATTAAACAAACTAAGCATAAGTTAGTATAGTGAGAACATTAGTTGGTAAAATATGAAATAATATTTAAGAAGCAGTGGCAAACAAATTGAGATTATAAGAAAGGGTCACAAATTTTAATTAATATAAAAATAATGGAGGATCCTATCTGTTATAATTGAACCAGAATATGGAAGGCAAAATCGAAGCATGTGGAATCACAACTTCCTTAACATTTTATTTTTTTCTCCTACTAATGCTCAAAGCGCAAGACTCTAACATACTAGAGAATTTTTCTTTTTAAGAACACTGCAATGTGCTATGTATGCTTTTCGTATACTAGTATGTTTATGCCTTCTAACTAATCCTATGTATAGGTGTTAACATGACTACCTAAAGAGACGTAGCTTAATTAGGCTACATATTATTCCTTCATAAAGAGTAGTTCATGAACAGCCTAAAAGACTAAAAGTGCAGAGACACTCTTTAACAAGGGCAACTAACCTAACAATTTAACAAGTCAAAAATGAAGAGGCACAACAATTCAAAGGTCATTTCTATAGAGGTGTGAATTTTGAATTGAAAATTAAAATTAAAATTTTGCCCATAATGAATTAATCCAACCACACTGAACCTTAGCTATGTAAAGCCTGTCACTTAGAAATAAGATTTCAATATGAGATAGCTTAGTTTGACCCTTGGTTTGCTCACAAAATTATCTTTTCAAGTGACTCTAAGTTTCATTATCTCATTCAATTTTTCATTAAATTTGGTATGTAAATATACTATTAACGTCTCTTCATCAAGATAAATTCATTAAGTATAAATTTCTTTGAATTTAATCTTTAAAACCATCCTTTTGTTTCATACCAAGTTGGTGGGTAACATGTCAAATTCTGCATTTTTCATTGAAAATAAGTATGTCCTTAGTGAATATGCATTAAGTTTTCATTGTCAGACATTATTTTATCACAAATTTGTCTTTTTTTTTTAGTGTCCACGGTCAAATATTTATTTAAGAAAATATTTTATGTACTTAAAAAAGTTAAATAAACAATAAAATATTGGGTGTAAACCGTTAAAAATGGAATTTTGGTGAGAGAGCTAACGTATATGCACAAACAAAAGGAGTTATTTTTAGCTTCTCTTGCATTAATTGCTTGTGGAGTTAAGGGCCTGTTTGGTTTTAATTTTATTTTTATTTTTCATTTTCATAATTTTTAAAATTTGAAAAGATAATTAGTGAAAGTAATGATTATGTTGGGTTTAGTAGATTTTAGGTAGAGAGAAGATATATAAATTATTAGGAATATGTTTTAAAAATAAAAATAAAAATATGTTAGGAGAAAATATAAAAAAAAATAATATACTTTCATTTTTAAATAATAAAAAATATAACAATAGAGTTTGAAAATGGAATCAAACATATCTTTAGCCCTTTTTTTCATTTTCTACTATTCCATAAATGAAACATATTACTTTTTACACATTTTCACCCAATATCATTTTCATTTTTATTTTCAAAACACATTCTCTAAGAGCCTATATATCTTCTTCCAATAACCTATAAATCTTCTCTCTCTCTATTCCATTATTTCTTTCTTTCTTCACTTACAACCTATTAAAACCAACATAATCATTATTTTTCCAATAATTCACCAAAATATGAACTCATTTTTAACTCGTTTTCACTAACTTTTCAAATTTTAGAAATGATATAAATAAAAATTAAAAATGAAAATAAAACCAAATGGGCCTAAATTCTTGCTGTTCAGATAGGGGCATGATTAAGAATTTTGAATTTTTCAGAGTACAATATCAAGGGGAAGACAAAGTATAAAATAATCAATTAATTACTAAGAAAGCCTTGCTCGTTCAATTTTTTCGCCTCAAGTGGCATAAAGTATAAGGATTATATTCTAAAAAGAATGAAATTTATTAGTTTATTAACTTAAAATTAGCATATGTATTGCATGTTTCTATCGTCTTATGTGCGGGATGAAGTCAATTCAATACTTTGAACATGAAAAAAAAAATAGAGCATTATATGGCAGACAATGGTAGATTCTACCAAGTAATTATAAATGAAATGGAATTTGCTACTTCTTTTAACCTGTTGCAATGACTAGGGGTGTAAACGAGTTAAATGGAGTTTGAATTTAGTAGATTCAAATTCAGATCGTCTATTAATTTGCGAGTTCAAGCTCAAGCTCAAACTTAGTCAAGTCTAAACCATCGAACTCAAACTCAAACTTAGCTTGTTGGAGTAAACGAAGGCTTGATGAGCCTTATCGAGTTTAACTTAATAAGACTTATAAGAGAAAAATAGAAAAACTCGATTTGTATGAGGTCGAATTGGAGCTCGTATATATTTGTATAAACTCGAACTCATTTAAACTAAAAAAAAAAATCTATAATTATAAATTTTTTAAATAATTTTGTTATATGTTTTTTAAAAAATAAAAAATTGAATTATTATTATTTACTTATCTTTATTGATTTTATTATATGGGCCTAAATTATAATTATATATGTGTGTATAAATAATAAAAAAAGCTTATTTAAACTCGAGAGTTTTTTAAGTTGAATATTATTGAACTCGACTCATTTAACTGACAAATTTAAACTCGATTTAATTTGGGCTCAAAAAAATCGAGTCAAATACTAATTTTCATCAAATCGAACCCCAACTATTAATGAATCATCTCATTTTATTTACTCCTCTAATAATGACGGAGAATGGCGATGGAACACGGCCACACGAGTTTTGAATGCGACTAGAACCATATCCGGTCAAAATCTTGGCCGGACCCCATATGAACACATTCTAGTTACGTGCTGGGCCATTCATTGGTTGGAAACTGGTGTGCTAGTTAGCCCAGGCCCAAAGTAATAGAAAAATCTAAGCCCAATCCATTTGTATCCCATTTGATCCATGTCCCCCTCATTTACCAGAATTAACCGGAATTGGAGTATAAACACAGTGCGGGGTAGAGAACAAAGCCACGTGCTTCTCTTAGAAAAGTTGGATGCTTTAGGATCTTTGTGCATGCCAGGTGAATTTTTTGTGGGTATCTCTGTCCACAAGTTTTGTTGAAATGGCTGCTTTATCATTTAGAACTAAAGCATAATTATGAGGACTACTATTTCTGAGGCGGATCATCTTCAGCTGAGCCCGTCCACGGATTTGGTTCTTTGTTCGCCTGTAGGATCAGACTAGTTCCGTCAAGTTGGATGCTAAGGCTGTTGAGCTATTTTAGAGCATGAAAGTTGCAGCTTCATCTAATATTCCTTTTCACTATATTCCTGAGTGTTGCAAATTTCCTTTCTGCAATATTTGGATTGAAGATTAATTTTCACAAAAAACTTCCATTATTGGTTCTGAGAAAATTGTATTGAAAAAAGCTAGCATTTGGGACATTGAACTTTTTGCTTCTCTCTCTGACGTTTCTAGCATGTGAATAAATCGTAACCCGGAGTGGTCGCTGGATGAGAAGATGAATTTATATATATCATACTCATGAGATACATGAGAGCCAAGCTCTCTACTACATTTATTTAACTTTGCGGACACAAAGATAGGCAACTAGCATTCTACAAAATTGAACTGAGTTTAAGAAGAGTTCACGGGGCTGTCAGAATCTCAGAGCACGGAACGCAGTTGTGAGGCTTCAGATGAAGCCTGCAAGTAGGACAGGAGGAATGAGACAGCAACCACTTATCGATACAAGCAACGTGAAAACCATGGTTGCACTTTGGAAGAACTCGGATTTCGTGGCCAACAGAGAAATCCGCCAGGCAAATGGCACAACTTGAAACTGATGATGAAGATGAGCTTAAGTCAGGATAAACTGAAATTGGCAAGGCCACCACGTCTTTTTTTCTAAGCCCCGAGTTTGCTTTCCACGATGCAACCCATTCGACGGGCTGTCTGAGCGCCCGATATGTGCATTGAAGAATGCAATGAAGCATGGAGTTTAGGCCCAGAGCGCAGAGCACAGCACATATCACTGCTGCTACGATGACTACCATATTGAAGTCCAAGGCTGGTTCTTGAGGCGCAGGACTTTGTGCTGGGGGTATGGATTCAGCCATGGAAGAGATTAAACAAGTGGGATACTGCTATTTATGAATTTTGTGGGAGGATCGAGAGGTGAGAACTGAAAATTGAGTGGAAGAAAGGAAACATAGTACATTATTAGAGGCACAGAAGGTGAGAGGGGACAATGAGATGATTAATATGAATGAAAATTGTGGGGTAGGATATATGCCTAGTTGATTATCCACCATCTCCCTGTCTTTGTTTTTTGTGCACAAAAGAATAAGAGTTGGATATATGCATTTTGCTTTCCGTGCACGTGAGCGTGCTCATTCACAGTACGCACACAGATTTGTGTGGCTAAGGATGGAAAAAAAACATTCTTGAAGAGTGATGCAGACAGCATATTTTAGTCAACAAATCTTTAAGACATTCCACATTTTATGGGTAATTACAATTGTTGGGTAACTGCAACTGGAAAGATCAGAGTAAATTTGTCCTTCCATTCTTATTTCTCTGTGTGCTCCAACCAAAGAATAAGAGAGCAAACTAAGGGAAACTCTTGATTTCTCACAGTGCCAAGATTCCCTCCCCAACCACGTTGTGCTGATCAACGGAAACTGAAACGATGGCGTTAGCCGCTTGTTGGCTCTCAATCACCACCACATTATTTGACACATTGGTCACAGCATGTGCAGGAAATCCAGCCGCAATTCCTCCTCCAGCGTAAAATGAGTACTGGACGTGATTTATTTTATCAGGAAACAACAAGATGGGGGAAAAATCCGCTACCCATTTTGTTCCATTTGCCGCCACTGTCAATTTGGCCACCGTTGATTTTAAGCTCATACCATTCACTATATTGTGATCAATCACCACTTGATCAATGCTTGTAAACTGGCCATCAAGTTTCACAGATGGAACCATTTTGTTCGGGTCCCCGCTGAATATATTATTGATAATATTGAGACCCGAAATTTGACCCTGAATGGACTTCAAAACAATGTTACCATCCCCCAAAAAGAAGCCATTTGAAACATGCACTTGATCAGGATCCTCGATCACTATGCTATTGAAATCCAAGTAAGAATCAACTATCCTATTCTGCGCTGATTTTACTAGAATTCCAATGCCACCAAAATAAGTAGCCTTGTTGTAACAATGAACCCCAGTGATTATATTAGCCCGGCCCCTAAGTACAATCCCAGTTGCCGCTGAGAAAATGGCAACATCATTGACTGCATTATCAGTACTAGCAATATCGATTGCAGTGCCCGTATAATCCTTTTCAGCTCTGTCTCCGCCGATTGTTGGGTGCTGTCCTAGGAAGCAACTTGATATGAAGGTCTCGTGCCCTCTCTCAACAAGGATTCCTTGTGTGCTAAAGTGCAAGAAGAAGCAGTTCATTACGCGAATTCTGGCAGAGTCAATCACAAGGAGACCGCCTCCTTGGTAGTTCGGATCGAAGAGGATGTCCCGAAAAGTGACATCCTCGTATTTCATTCCGTTGTTCAGGTCTCTTCTGGCGGAAAAATTATCCTGGGCGGCATTTGTATCTGAGACTTTGGTAGAATCTGGTGCCCATAGTTCGATCAGATGCCTGTCACCTGGAAACTTGTTGGATGCTCGGAGTGTGCCTCCCTGCACCTAATGAACAAGTTGAACAAACTGCGTAAATAAGAACGCCCTGGATTCAAACGCCGATAAGACAAGGTTGGAAGAATTAATACACTTATTTTTACATATGAATGCCTTCATGTTTACGTACATTAGGCCACAAAGAGACAACATGGTAGTAAATTCATAATTCTAGTAAATATGGTCCCCAATAATTCCAAGGAAGAGTCAAAGTCCAAAAGGCCTTATTTCTTATACCAAACCCAGTCAGCCGACAGCTCCATTTTCCACTATTGCCTATAGTCTAGGTAGCTCCAATTACTTTATCATTAAAAACAATTAAATCTTTTATCATTTCCATCAGTATGAGCCTTTCTAAAGTTCAATCTTTGCAAAAGTTATGTACGTGTATAGTACATATTGCATTGGTGTATTCAGATTTCAAACAACAGATTGAGTCGTGATTTCATTTACGAGTGTTTACGAACTTTAAGAAAAGGTCCATAGAGTGGGTTTGTAGTTGGAAAGTAAATGCATCAAAAGCATGGAGACTAGCAAAGCAATAAAGAAACCAAAACAACGTGAAAAAAGAGAAGATGGACCTTCTAATTCATTATAAATGCGATCTCATGCACAGTGGTGGGCGCATGCTTTCGTGGGTCGGAAACGTGGCAAGTCACTTACCTCAGCGCCATTTTTGCATATATTACTACAGGGGTTCCCCCACCATCCGAGCATCCATGCCAAACGCAAGAATTAATGGAGAGGAGAAGGAGAAAATCATTCATAATATTAACACCACATTTACACCTAAGGATCCTGATTTAGTAAAAAAGGTAATTCATGTCGAGCGTTTTGTATTCTTGTGATATACTAACTTTTTGCAGTTTCCAACGTATGGTTGAAATAATTGAAACCTGAAGGAGCGTATTATGCAAGAAAGACTACCATGTCTTGTATCCGTCAATGCTTTCAATGTACACAAACGTGAAAATCTCTTTAATCGATGCAGAGTTGTAGAATAGTAGCATGTGCACTGTAAACGTACCACGATGTTGCCAATGGCAGGGGGAAATCTGATAGGACTGCTTATTCTGAAGTTCCCACCTTGCAAATCCATGACCACACCACCCAAATCAGTGATTCCAGGCAGCAGGTTAAGCCCATTTTGCAATTTTACAGCGTCGTTTAAGGCCTCCAATATGGCGGACGTGCTATCCTGCACCCCAGTGGGATCCGCGCCGTACCCGATGGGATAAATAACTCTACCGTTACTCTGCACGTAAAACAAACATTAACATTCAAAACGATGGCAGACAAAAAAGGCTATAATGTGAAGCTGGAAAAAACTTTGACCTTTGGAGAAATTGGGACTGCCGCAGAAGGAATAGGTGCTGCCGCAGAACCACTGAAAGTGGTTTTGCGTTGAAGCTTCGTTTGAAACTCGTACAGCTTCAACTGTCTGACAGAAGATCGTGTTTCTTTCAACAGTAGAAAGACGAGGAAAACTGGAATTACTAATGCCGAAGAGGAGAAATTCCTCATATTTGTTACGCAACACTCACGTGCCCTGTCACCTCGACTGCAGCTGCAAGCTCTTGTCTTTGTGTTGTTTGGTTCGGGACAGCGAGAGAGATAGAAAGACAACAGTGTCTAATTTATACGTAGATGGGATCAGTGGGAGAATTAAGGGGAATTAAATTGCTGAGCTTGCCTATTATTAATTAGGGCTGATTTTCTTTGCTTTTCCTATTCCCCTTTTCAAGGGGAGATGTGTTTGTCATAATTATATAATTCCGACTACATATTGATTTTTAAAATTTATTAATTGTATTAGATTTGTCAACTAATTGTGCTTAATAACTTTTTAATACTCTCTTTAAACTTATTTATACGCAAAAATAAATTCAAAATTGTTTTATTCAAAATTGATACAACATAGACAAATTTAGTTAGCTGTAATTTAAAAAAGATCATAGATTAAACATGTAAGTATGTAAAATTTGAAAAATATTATATTCTTTTACGAATTTAACACTAATAATACAGTCAAATTAAGAAACCATATCTTAATTTACTCGAAATCCTTATAATTTGTAGTATTTGAGTAGTTTGACTTCAATTCAGTATAGATGAATGCCGTCTAGTTATTATTGTATCCGGCAGAAATGAGTTAATAATTAAAATTCAGTGCAAAACATGACCTTTTGCACCTTAATTTCTCCAAATTTTAATAATTTGTAGTATTTGGTTAGTTTAGCTTGAGATCATGCATCCACTAACCGAACCAGTTAAAATATAAAATTTTTTGTTCTTTTGCACGGTGGCAAGTGTTTGGACCCGTGCTGAAATCTTTCTACGTAGGGGAAATGAAAAGGGAACCCAATCCAAATTTGGCATGCAAACCCACTGTTCTTGTTTTGGACTCGTTAAAAATTATGGGCTTCCACTTCTTTGTAGGCTTGATTTGGGCTGAGCTCAAGTAAATGAAAATCTAGCTGTAAATGGAACGAAATTCAGCGCCCGCTTGCCGTTTGTTCCACACGTTTTTATTACTTGTAAACACGAGGCCTTTTCAACGGTCGGAAGACCAGCGAATATAGATATGTATATGTATGCAGGCATATGTTTCCTTAAATTGAAAGATATGATCAACAACGCTCCAAACAAGATCAAGAATTTGGCCGCGCCTCCGTCGGCTCCGACGAGTGGAGAGAGGTTCAGTTCTCGGACTTGGAAATTCAATTTGGGTAGGGATGATCAATTGGTATTTGGTAGTGCCATTTCTTTTACCTGAAATTTAATGAAGATGTTGGTGCATTACAGGTTATGATATCAGACAAAGGCATATAGTTCCTGCAAGAGGACCCTGCAATGCTTTCTTGACGTTGTAAGCGTTGTTTTCTCCTTTTCTTGATCCGTTGTGCGGTTTTACATATCAAGAAATATTTCTGGTGAGTAACATTACGGGCACCTTTCTTATAATGTCTTTGTATGCTAAAAATTCGTCGAACACCTTGTCGATTATGCATTCAAAGATTCTTTGGAGTTGGATATAATAGAGTAACTTGTCTGTGAAATTTAAACATGATCCTTACTTGTTGGCAAGCTGCATTGGAGAAGTTACTAGATTACATCTTTCTTGGTATGTTATTTTTGGACCTTAGCTCTAAGATTTTGGTTTTCTTCTGGTGTATCTTTTTGCGGCAGATGGGGATATCTGAAGACGGGCATGGCACAAGGTAGGCAAAAAAGAAAATTTTGGAATGACCTTTTCAAATCAATCCTAATCATCATTTTTCGTTCCTAAAACTTCCAAGAATGTTGCCAAGATTCTTGCATAGTTCATTAATTGTGCGAATTTGCAGTTTACAGGTTGTCTCTTCTTTTGGAGGTACGTCGCGGTAACATATGGAGTTGGTTTCCATTTGCCTATTTCCATATGTATTCATACGGTTTAACTCCAGTTATGCTTCCTCTTGGTAAAACTACATTTTCTTTCTTAATTTCTAGTTGCCTCTTTGATATTTCATATCCCAGCATGACATAGATAGGTTTCAGGAAGGATAAAATCATATTAACAGTTCTAAATCAATTATTCTTATTTAATTCTCCTATCCATAGATGCATTCCTTGCGTAGTTGTATAACCTAAGTAGCAGAGAATCTCGAGTTAGCTCCTCCCAGGAAATTTTTTTATCTTTAACCGATTCATGCTCGTGATTCACAGACTAACTTTCATGCCCATTATTGCAGATGGCTAACTCAAGCTTGACGGCTTTACTCAATATATCAAAAAAATTGGGCCAAGATAGATGTACCGGGAAAGTTTCAGACCATTGTCAGTTTCCCCTTTTGTTCAGAATCTGTTACTGGTGTGGAGAGTGATACAATTCGTGGTAATATGGCATCAAGTTCTAATGAAGTTGTATCCAGCAGTGATGGTTCCTCCAAAAAAAATGCAGGGCCATCAAATTCATCCCAATTTATTAAACTACCTGATTCTAGTGGAACTAGCCTTGATCATATGCCAAATGTGGATTTGTCACGCTTGACTGCGGTAATGGAAAATAGCACAGCAATTCCACTTATAGTAACAGTGCCAGCATGAAGCAACATGGAAAATCTTCCGTTTGAATGGTTTAGAGCTGTTGGATATCACATGGTGGACTGGTAAGGAATTATGTTACTGAAAACAATAAAGGTGGAATTATGAAATTAGTAGCCATGAGTTCTGATTCCTGCATGAGAGCGACTTGGTTTGGCTTTAATACTTTATATTTAATATTTTGGTTCCAAAATTTAACATTTGTGCATACATATTTTCTTTTTCAAATTATTCTAACGTTTAGTCTGAAATGCTGGTTTCAACAGAATGATCATGTTTAATTAAAGGGTGCTTTCACTGTTAAGGAATTTACATGAAGATAATGCAGGAACATTTTAATTCATAAGAAACGTGAGTGCTTTAGGAGTTCAAGTTCATCTTCAGCTGGAAGATTCGACTGAGAGGTTAGTCATCTTGGATGGTTACTAATTCATAACTCATAAGCAAAAATGCATGTTTGGATTATGGTTGGAAATACTGTCACTTTTTGCCCAAGATGTTAAGTGATTTGTGATTATGCTAGCTGATGTTCCAATTCTGTTTATGGTTACTTGGTCAAAGGGTTCTAGGCTTTTGTACAGGCTTGGTATTCCATAGCTTCATGCTTCCAAAATTTCAACTGAATGGTTTATTTATCTTCCCGAAGACTTTTAACACTTAAAGTATGAGTATCCGCATGATATCATTTATGTTTTCCTCCTGATTTATAGTAAACCTTCGAAACTGTGTTCCTTTCTTTCTTTGCTCTTTCAGTAGCCCCCAGTGAAGATGATGTCAGAAGAATTGCCCTCATCATCTGCAGCTGTTAGTGTTCTCAGAAGCTCTGAACCGTTTTGTGGGATGGATGCTAATTTCAATTGAATGATCATGTATATTGGAATTGACCGTTGGAGTTTTGAGGATGGACAAGGAAGAGAGGCAATGAGATGAAATAATATATGCTTATATACCTACAAAGTCTGGGTGCTTTAGCAAGGGATTTGCAAGACGTCAATTGAGAATAAATGTGGATTGTTTTGGGAATGAGTGTTCAGCTCGATCTGGGAGATTCAATTGAGATGTTCATCATACTAGATGAGGGTCTGTTTATCTTGGTTCTGGCTTTTGCTTATTGGTTAACTGCTAGACAGCTCGGAATGTTTGTATGTTGTGCTTGTCTCTAACATTTGGTTGGTGGTTGATTCATCTTTGTTCGATTTTGACTGTCTAATACAAGTATTTCCTTGAGAATTGTTACTTCTCCTCCAAAATTGTACAAAAAGGAAACCTTAAAATTTCCCTAAAAGAAAAGGAAAAAAAATACGAGTATTTCCTTGAGAGCAGTCCTAATGTAGATTAACCTTTGAGACTAACTTCCTTCCTTTCTTGACTGTTTCATTGGCTTATATTTAGTGAAGATGATGTAAGAATACATAGATACGAATAATTGTTTGCCCACGCTATCTATGGAAGTAGTTTGCCATGTCGCTTAGATATTGAAAACTTTCAATTTAAGAACTGCTCAGCTTGTTCTTGGAGAAAATGCCTTACAGGTACTATACAAAACTTTGTATTCTGAGGTTGGTTCTGGTCTTTTGACTTTTGGAGGGTTCTACACCTAAAAGCTGATCCTAAAATGAGGTGTTGGGTTGTTACTTTTTCCTTTTTCAAGTTGGAAAATGCACTTGATCAGATGTAAGATTTACCATTCAAAAAAAATGATTAAGAAGAATAACTCTTGGTATGTTTTTTTGAAATGCATGAGTTTGTCCTTTAGGAGACTTTTGGAAATTATACAGAAGCATTGTTATATTTTCTGCAATCAACCTTCCTAATTGTCATATTCTCTGTTGAAATACTTGGTTTTGATCCACTTTTCGGCTAACGAAGAACTAGCTGACGTTGATCTGAATTTGACCTTTTGCCTGGAAGAGTGAATTGCCTAACTGGTCATTTTGTTCCATAATTGGCAAACCCAAGTGAACCTTGCTTGCTCTAGATCTAAATCAAAACCAAATGAGAATTTCCAGGCCAAAACTTTGAAGGATGTTGGATTGTGCGAATTTGCAGTTTGCCGGTTGTCTGAGCTGACAACCTTTTGGAGGTACGCAGCAGTTACATGGGGAGTTGGTTTCCGTGTGCATATTTTCATGTGTACTATCAGGTAGTTCATACGTTTTTACTCTAATTATGCTTCTCCTGGTAAAAACTACACTTTTCTTTTAATTTCTATTTCCTCTTCAGTATTTTATATCTCAGCATGGCATAGATTGGTGTCAGTAAGGATAAAGTCATATTGAAAGTTCTAAATCAATTACTCTTATTAGGAGGACTAAACTTTGTGATACTGCATTCCTTGTTTAGTTATATGATCTAAATACCATGCTTACATAAATTTTTCCTGCCTGAAATAGCTAACTGATTATTGCGCAGGTTCACCGTGCTGTGATTGCTCCCACTTTAGTTTTGGTTAGTATTCTGAGAAATCCTTTTGCAGTAGAGCTGCGAATAAGTATTTTGCTACCTTCTTTTTATTCAGTGTAAAGTTCAAATAGGAATGTACTCTTCATGTGAATCTGAGGAAGTAAGTGTTTGGAAGCTCGAATAATATATATAGAATTGAAATAAGAAAATAGCAATATGTGCCAGTAAGATTGCAACCAATGGTAGGATTTGAAATTATTTTCTCCTTGAAAACTGCAAATTTAATTGAATCTTTTAAATGAATATAGGTCATATGGTTATATGAACATCAATACAAATCTTGTCTCCCGATGGTTTGCTGTGGTTCATGGAATGCCATCGCTGAAATCATTTTGTGAAGAAATGACTTGAGAGTTTAAAATGTTCAGAACTAGCGTACTTCCTAATAAATAAAAGATGGGGGGTACCAAAAAGAATGTTGGCGTATAGCAAGTGGCCTGTAATGGCTTGACTGGATCAGGAAAGAAAATTAGACCCCTGGTTGAGGTGATAGCCATGATACTAGCTTATAGTTAATTGCTGCAATCTTAGCGGAAGTTGCTGGTTTTAATATGGCTTTGGTCTTCATTGCTTTGCATCCACATCTTTCATTGTGCTAATATTTGTCTTTCCTTTCATTTTCTGAATTTCCCTGTTATGTTTGCCTTGGCTTCTAGGCTTATGCAATTGATGCCTCCTAATGCAAAATAAAGTCACTTCTCTGGGATAATTATAGAAGAGGATGAGGAATTATTTTCACAGTCAGATTTGGCAGCATCAGATTTTGTTATCTATGCAGTAATTTGCTACAGCATACATGGTAAAAGTGTTTTTCCAGGTAAGTCAAGAAGTGATATTGCCTACTATCTATATGCAGGTCCGAATCCCAAGTGGCTTTATCACCATGTCTTTGGATACAGTGACTAATGCTTGTCATGGAATATCTGCTTTTTGGATCTATAGATGCTTTTTCACTTGATTGAATTGATTCATCATGCTGTCTCAAACTCACAATGTTCCAATCTTATGTGGTAATTCAACAGGAAATTGAAACTGCGAATCTGATTGGATCAGAAAGCTGAGTTGGTCTTTCTCTTTTCCCTGGCTTAGTTCAACTTTTACAGTTAGCCATCCTTTTCAAATGCGTACCTATTTGTAAGTGTTGCGTTTAAAATTGATTTGGATTACCAACCACAACCGCATGGATGATGACTCACATGATCAATAATATTTACCTAACACATCACTAGATTGTACTTTTTTATGTCAATTCTTTCAACATCATCTGCTCTTTTTGTGATAACTGTCCATCTTTAAAACCAAACAGTTGAATCCCATCAGAAATTTGAAAAGATACATAGGGACAGAGATAAAGAAAAGTCACGAGCTTCAGTTTGAGTGTCATGAAGTTGAACTTTAGAGATGACTCTCTCTCTCTCTCTCTCTCTCTCTCTCTCTCTCTCTCTCTCTCTCTCTCTCTCTCATTTTGACCATCTAGATGCTTGTGTGTATCGCTCTTTAGGCTGAAACTTAAATTTCTGGCTTAATCCTTAAATTCAACCTACAGAGATTTAATTTCTTGATTAAACAGACGAAAAACATCTCGAGGTCCTGGAATTCTTCGGGCCCTCAATTTTCTAGAATTTTGAATACGGTAGAGTAAGTAAATGGATCTTCACAGGATCCAAAGAATAAATTTCCTTAGCTTGAGATGGAAGTTCCCCCTTGATCAGCAGTGACATAAACACTAGCAGGAACAGCCAAATTCGATTGAATAACAACTTTGTTACCTGATACGTTTCTCAAGGCGTGAACAGGGAAAGAAGTATCATTTGTTATGAACGTGTATTGTACTTGTTTAATAAGGTCAGGAAACAGGAGTACTGAGCTGAAATCTGCCGTCCAGGAGCTGCTGTTTCCCTGCACGCTTCCTCTTGCAACCGTTGCCTTAAGCTTCATTCCTCTCACATTATTCTTGTCAATCACAACTTGATCAACCTGTTTGAAAGGACCATTGCTCTGATCCAATTGCACAATTTCAATCCCTTTATCAGACCCAGAGAACATGTTATCCACAACGTTCACCCCATTAACGACACCATTTATGGATTTGAATAGAATGTATGCGTCTCCAAGGAAAAAACTGTTGGAAATGGTGAGCTGCACTGGATCTTCGGCAACAATGCCGGTGAAATCCAAGTAGGAATTTACAATGCGCGTCTGTGTTAAACCTGGTGCTTTTAAATATATCCCCGTACCCCCAAAGCCAGTGGCCTTATTGTAGCAATGCACCCCGGATAGTATGTTAGCTTCACCCGAAATAATAATTCCAGTGGCAGCTGAAAATATGACTACCTCAGTGACAGAATTATCATTTCCTGATAGCTCTATCGCGGTGCCTGAGAAGTTCCTCTCACCAGGATCACCTCCGGCGGTTATTCGTTGGCCAAGATATGAGTATCTGATGTAAGTTTCATGACCACCTTGTACTGAGATGCCTGTGGTGCTAAAATGAGTGATGTAGCAGTTGTCAATGCTAATCCTCACAGAGTTGACGACCCGAATTCCTCCTCCCCGGAAATTTGAATCCAGCAGCAGGTCTCTGAGTGTTATAAACTCGTAGTTATATCCTGAGCCGTTCTTTGGGGCCGGTGATAAATCTATCAAATAGCCGTCATTTGGGAAACCGTCAGATGCTGTTAGTGATCCTCCGTGCATCTGTAATTACACATGTAATCACGAGGGATCAGTCAAAGCGTCAATTACTATGTGAAAAATAGGAAAAATCTGGTCATAGGATTTTACAATTCATAGGAAAAAGCTGGCCATCGGATTTACTAGTCATAGACGAAGAAACTGACTGCAAGCTTGCAGCAGATGGATGGATTTAGGTGGACAATTAAAATTTTCCACGTCATAGAGCATTGAGAATCCGTAGCAACACGGTTGTAAATTTGTATTTAAAGTCCAAATTGATGTGTTCTATTTCTAGATGGATGGTGATGTGTGAACCCAGGTGGGGACATGTTGATGGAAATGAGTTCTCAAAGTATGGTTTTTCAGTTTCAAGAAATCCAAAAGGGTAATTGAACTTACCACCAGGTTGCCTCTTCCAGCGACAGGGAACTGGAGTGGACGGCTGATCAAGTAATTGCCGCCATCAAGATCAACCCTGGCTCCACCAAGATTCACGACGCCTTCAATCAAGAAACCATTTCCAGGCCCGTTTACTGCATCTGATATTGCGCTAAGAATTGCATCTGTGCTGTCTACTTTCCCCGTCGGGTCTGCACCATAGGATGTCACGTGATATATAAGCTTTCTTTGGTTTATCTGCATTAATCAAACAAGATGATGATGAATGATGATTATTATAATAAGATGGATGAACCAAGAAACAGTAAGGATTCTTGGAGAACACAAGAAATGTGATTTTAGTACTCACGGACGATAGTTTCAGACTAGGTGATGAAGCTTTAGGACGTGATGGACTTGATACAGAATTGCGTTGAAGGAATGAAGCTTTCATCTGTTGCATTTTCTGCAAACGATCCCGATCATGAGAATGTCGCCTGGAGAAATGACCACCCTTTGGCGAAGCATTGTCTCCATACACGTGAATGATGATAAAACTGCTCATTCCAGCCACCATGAAGAACAATATAGCTATTCTTGAGGGATCCATTTTCCTCTCCTTTGTGCAACTTACTGCTGCAGGGTGGGAATTTTCGTTATTGATCATGACACTTATATGTATGTATGGGGGAAGAGGGATGTAGAAAAGGTTTTTTGTTTTGTTT
>JACGDI010005725.1:147788-254938 GCA_014898725.1 Jacaranda copaia | reverse complement strand
AACGAGAAGGTTGAAAAAAATAATCTGATTTTTCACATTTTACTGAATCATGCGAATAATACCTGAATTATTGCAATAAGCTCTCTTTTGATGTTTGTTATGTTATGCATTTATATACATTTAAACATATGCATGCGTCATTTATTTAAAGGCCATTGAATGCTTCTTCAGCAAGAGTACTCCCTGACAGGAAAGTGCCAACTTTTCTTCCTAAAGATCCTAACAAAGTTTGACATTTGTGAAAGGTATATTTACTCACCAGGGAAAGTAAAAATTATTACCTCAACAAACAAAACCTCCTTTGATAGATTGTTGTGACTTGAAGTCTCTATATTGTGTGTGGTCCGTTGATTCTTTACCTTGTAATCTCAATCAATCAGAATGACTTCTGGTTCAAGTAATTTTGCTTTATTAATGCACCATAATTTCGGTTGTTGAAACTGACTTCTTCTGATTAACTCTATCTCAGAGCAGTAAAGGCTGTTAGGTGCCCTTGGAATTGCAAGCTACTCAGGTTGAAAAGATTACAGTGATTACTAATTGGATTTTAAAATCATTTAATTTAATTAATATTAATATTAGAAAATTTATGCCGCAGTAATTGCAGTTGGAGAAAATGAAAACACGTCATGGTTCACATCACATGTAGACTGAGAATTTTTATTCACAGGCGGTAAGTACGGCTACTTTTCTGTCCTCTTTGAAGCCTCGGTCGTTTGGCATCACAGCATCAGAAAGTTGTTCCACAGAGTAGGTAGATATGTAGATGTCCTAACACTTAAACTCATCATCTAAATTTTTTCTTTTCTCTTACTTTGTCTTAAAGGGGTAATGACTTTTGTGTTTTTTGAGCAGTTTCAACTCTCAACTGCCTCCTCCATGCTGAAGATTATAGCCAATAAAGATAGATCAGAAAACCAGGAAGAAACCATTTAATGGCCTGAGTTGCTAGCTTAGCTTTTGACGGAAAATTTAAAATGAGCCCATTATTTCTGGAAAAGGTTGCCGTTTGTTGTGGGTGAGATTACCTAGAAAATAAGTAGATGCCCAAAAATTCTGCACGTATGGAAATTGTGACAGGAATTCTCTTGAGAAATTAAAAGAAAATATGCAGTCAAGGTAGGCAATTATAGCTTATGTGTGGGAAAAGTATTTTGGGCGTGTGCGGATGTAGTGCAGCGAAGGACGCTATTTGTGATATGCCGGTCAAGTAAAACGCAGCCCCGTCCATTCCCTTGGTCGGTAACACGCATTTAAGCATTTAGACCTTATTTGGCCAAAATCACATGGGATTGTCGATAAATCGAATTTGAATTGAATCATTCATATACGAATTCAAATTTTATTATCAAAATTTATATTCGAATCTAACCTGATATCCTGTGAAATTTTTATTAGTCAGTATTATATCTAAATCTGATGAATATTCGAGATCCAATAGAAAAATGACCCAATTTGATATTTTTTCTCCTTTTTTGGATTTTATAAAAATATTATATTTATAAATTAAATTTACATTGTGTTTGAATTTTTAAAATTTTTTTGTTGTATATTAGTTCAAAAATTAAATATTTGAATACTAAATTCCTATTTCACATTATATTTATATATAGATGAATTATTATATTTGATATTTTATCATTATCTCTTTTATTTTTTAGGCTAGACACTAAATATTAATAACATAATATAGACGTATAAAGATATTATGTCAATATAATATATATAAATTTTATTTTAAATTTTTATTAATATTATATATGAGTATTAATTTAACAAAAATTATTAAAGTTTGGATTCGCGTCTTTAATGAATTGGAGTGTTTACTTTCTTATGCAATGCACTTCTTTCGAATTACAAATATTTATAATTGAATATGATCCATCAAATATATTAATCAGATAAAAATTTTAAAATTTGAATTAAATTCAAATTAAAATTCGATCCATTGACAGTTCTAAAATAATATGGTAAAAATACAGTGCAAAAACATTGAGAAAACTATGGCTTTGTTTGGGAACGTTTTCCCGAACACCAGCATTTCGGGGAAACATTCCCAAACATGACAATTAATTTATTTATTTTTTGTTTCACTATTTTACACCTCAAAATGCCCTTATTTTGTTTGACTAATATCACAAACGCTCCCTTTATTTTCCTATTTCACTATATATATATACACATATATACAACATACTTTATTATTATTATAATTATTATTAAAAAAATTATTAAACTCAAATTTCACCCCAAAACACCAACACAAAAGTATTGATTTGATATCTACAGTATAAAATGTTTCCTTTAAAACATATCAAACATATTAAAACTTCTAAAACTCATTTTTTAACTATTCCAAAAAATATAACCAAACATTAATCACATTTCTCAACTTTTATTTCGCATTCTCTCACAATTCTTTAAACATTCATTCTCCCGAAAGATATAACAAACACATAATAAAATTAAATAAAAAAATATACCCACAAACACTGCCCATATATTGTAGATTTGTGAAGTGTAAATTCAAGTCAATAATCTCTTCTCCCATATTGGAGCAAACCCAAATTTGAGACACCATGCAGCGTCCCTGGGCCCAAGCCTGTCTGGCCATGACAAATTGTGTTTGTTTAATTAAATAGCGCACATTGGATCATTCAGGATTTTAAAACAAGAGTGCAGCCCCGGAAACACTAGTTCTGGGCCTATAGTCGTATTTGCTGAAGTTTATGTTTTGAAGGTCCAGTCCAAGGCCAGTGGGCTTATACTATCAACTTGACTTAAGAATTTGGACGCTTTGCTGAACCAAAGTTTTGGTGAAGAATGAAATAATATCCACTAAAGCCCGTTAGACAAGCTTTGTAGATGGGATCAAAAATGGTGATTGGTGAAACAATCAGCTATTGATAGTGGAAAACTGGAAAGTAGACCGCAAATGACGGGTGGACAGGCCTCGAGGCCCAAATGAAAAAAAAAATTTAAAGAAACAAACTATTAATTATTATGCTATTAAAGAATATTATAAGTAATTTGGAGGACTTAAATGATCATTTCTATGTGTAAAATTCATGTATGTATACTTTCTTTCTTTTTTGCCTTTTAGGTCAGAGAATGAGTAGGTGGGATAGGATTGGAGATGCTGCAGGCTAATTTGTAGTGTTGGATAACACTAGTTATTGTTCTGTTGAAAGGAATAATTAATAGTTTGTGGGATGACAATGATTCCCATATTCCTATTACTATCAAGTGATTCCCTACAAATTTTGCATGAGGGTGGGGCCAACGCCAATGCCCATTGCCCTCTTGGCCTCTTCTTTATTCATTCTATGAATCTGAATATTCTTTTTTCCTGTTCAATGAATCACGGACCAGAAAAAAAATTTATAAAAATAACAAAAAGAGAAACAACTAGTGGTGGGGCTAACCTGAATTTTGATGGGGTCCAGCATGCAGTGGGCCCCGCCCCCCGCGGCCATCAGATAGTCATACAATCACGAGCCAGCCACAACCGCTGGCCGACATGAAGTCGCCAGAGTCACCACCTTGGATGCAATTGTACTCCCGTGGCCTACTTGGCTGCTATCTCTTCTTTCCGTTATATTATTCTAAAAAAGCTCGCGCAGGCCCAGCTATGGCGTTCCCGCAATGCAAAACGCTGCTCCAACCCAACCCACTCATTGCAATTCTCACTGTTTCTTCGTCGGTCTTATCTTTCTTTCTAGTAATACTCGCTCCACCACATACCTTGGCCTCCACTGTTGGAGTTTCTGGTAAATTTTTCCTTCTTGAGGTTCCATCTTATTCATGAAAGCAAATTGATGATGGCTTCTCAGCTGAAAGGCCCATTTGTGGAATTTCTTCAAGAAATGAACAAGTTTTGTTCTTGTACTTCTTCTTCGTGTTACATCATACGGTTTAGCGACTGGATTGTTAATTAGTATTTTATAAATGTTCTTTTCTGCGTAAATCTGATTTATCTGAGATTTGGACCTGAAGCAGTGGCGGATCTTCAATTGAGGACCCCTTTCTGGATTATCCTGAGATAATTATTAAAAAAAAATGAAACTTGGAGATACATTTGTTCTCTTATTTTATGATAATCTTATTTTCTCTACACTGTCTGCAAAATTTTCCACTTCATTCGTCGGAATATTAGTTATTTATCTTCATTCTTATTATTTTTGTGCTCCTTATTGTGGTAAAGTTGCTGTTGTCTGAATCTGTAATTTGCACAAATTAATTTTATTGCAATCGCTTGAACATATTCAACTCATTATGTGTTGAACATACAGAAGACACAAACTTTTTGCATTCAGAAATACTAAAGGACGAGGCAGTGTCACGGCTTATTGAGCTTGGAAAGGTACAAAAAGTTGAAGTTCTCTTTTTAATTAAGCAAAGTGAATATGTATTTGCATGGTCTCACAAAGTTCACATGATCTGATGTACATCAAAATGATGTGAAACTTTTTCTTGATCTGTGTTCTATAAATCATTATCCGACTTCAAGGATCTATCTCACTGTCTTTATCCCCGTGATGTCAATATTGTGAAAAATTATAGAATACATTTAATATGCTCTGTATAATGTCAGTAAGGAAATACAGTCACAAAAGTATCTGGCTAGTTTCAAGCTAGTTTGGCTCTTGGCCTTGCAGGTGAGTGATGCAGAAGAATTTCTTGCAAGGACTTTCCAGTCCCCTGCTTCTGTCAGAGCAGGAAACCTTATTCGTATGTGGATGGAGGATGCTGGTTTGCATACGTAAGATATAAAAACTTACTTTTTATGTTTTACCACGTTCAGAATATAATGTTCACATTTCCCTTTTTCTAGGTGGGTGGACCACATGGGAAATGTGCATGGTCGATATGAAGGGCTAAATCCAAGTGAGAAAGCTCTGTTAATCGGCTCTCATTTGGTGAAGCAACCATGTTCTCAACTTTTGTTGGAAAATATATTTATTTCTTCCATGAGCTATTTTATGAAAAAAAAAAATGTAAGTAGAGTTGACTGCTTTGTCTTATGCAGGACACTGTCATTGATGCTGGAATGTTCGATGGAGCACTGGGAATAATTACTGCATTGTCTGCATTGAAGGTGTTGAATATCAGTGGAATGCTTGAAAAATTAAGGCGACCAGTAGAGGTAACAAAATTTTGGCCAACTTTAAGATAAATGCATTGTATATGAACATATTCTCAGCAGCGCGTTGATGTTACCACACGAGCCTGCTTCTGCTACTAGTGTTCCTCTAGGCTATTATGCTGTGTATGTATTTTAGGAGCAAGGAACCTGAGAGGGTCAGAAAGTTGTTTTAGTGGCAAGTTTTGAATATTTGGCTTTTTTTTTCCCCAGGTTATTGCATTCAGTGACGAGGAAGGAGTTCGGTTTCAATCTACCTTCTTAGGAAGTGCAGCCATTGCTGGTGTATTGCCTGTCTCAACATTACATGTGCATGACAAGAGGTTTGCATAACTAACTGAAGAAGTTGTGTTCTATTGTAATCTGACAGTTCTCTGACCGTTAATAGGTAGATATTTTCAGTGGTGTCACAGTGCAAGGTGCTTTGAGAAAGAACTCTATTGGAATCACAGAGGAGAATCTTTTGCAGCTCAAATATGACCCTGAATCTGTCTTGGGTTATATTGAGGTATACAAGCAACATACGACATAAGACTGATATTTAATGCAAGACTAAAGAGCATATGCTATGGCAGAGCTCTCCTAATTTATTTCTTGCATCACAGGTTCACATTGAACAGGGGCCTGTGCTTGAGGCTGTAGGGCTTCCTCTTGGTTTGGTGAAAGGCATTGCAGGGCAGACACGGTTGAGGGTAAATTAGCTTTGTTAAATTCACCTTGCCCATCTGCTTTGATGATATGATTTTGTATTGCTCATAGTACATTCTTGTCTGCTTTCTCTTTCAAATCTTGGATATGATTTTTCTTGGATTTGTGTTACACTAGTCTGACTCAAGTAACATGTCAGCAGATTCCAATTTCAAAAGTGTTATACCATAAGCTAATGCAGCTAAGACCAAAATAAATCCAAAACAACCCAAGAGAAGGGAAATCTGCATTTAATTGTTTTGCATTTGAGTTGCATGGGTTATGTCATCCCGGTCAAGAGTCTTTGATATACAGGCTACACCTCTTACATGAGAACCTTGAGTTTAGTTTTCTGATTGTTGTTTCTGCAACACTCTAACAAATAACTTAGACTTACCTTTGAAACCGTTATATATCCAAACCTTCAACTTAATACGAAGAAGGTTACTTCGAATAACATTGCAGGTGACAGTGAAAGGTTCACAAGGGCATGCCGGCACAGTTCCCATGACAATGCGGCAGGATCCTATGACTGCAGCTGCAGAGCTGATTGTATTGCTGGAGAGTCTTTGCAAACAACCTGAGGATTATTTATCCTATGATAGTCAGTGCACATCATCTACAGTGCAAGCTCTTGCTGGATCTCTTGTTTGTACGGTTGGAGAAATATCAACTTGGCCAAGTGCAAGTAACGTAATCCCTGGGCAGGCGAGTAGCCAGTGACCTGATATTTCTTTATTTCTGCACTTTTTTTTTTGTGGTGTTTTAAGAACGAAAGGTGAGTTCAATTATTTTTTCCGTTCTATGCAGGTAACTTTCACTGTTGATATACGGGCAATGGATGACCTAGGACGAGAAGCAATTATCTATGAACTATCTAATAGAATGCACCAGATATGTGATAAGCGTTCCGTTTTGTGTCTTATTGAACGCAAGGTGTGAGATTCGCATCCAATCTTTTGATACTAGTGGCCAGAAGTAATTTGTGGCTCATTCAAAATTTGGATTGTTTCAGCATGATGCTAATGCGGTGGTCTGTGACCCTGGATTGAGTTCAAATCTAAAATCTGCTGCTCATGCTGCTCTTAAACGAATAAGTGGTGAGAATTTAGATGACGTGCCTATATTGATGAGTGGAGCAGGACATGATGCGATGGCCATGTCTCATCTAACGAAGGTGCTTTTCTCTAAACTTACGACCGTTGTATTTTTAGATGTATACTTTATGGGGTTGTTTGACAGTATGCTGCTGTTTGATAGGTTGCAATGTTATTTGTGCGTTGCCGGGGTGGTGTTAGTCATTCACCAGCTGAGCATGTATTAGACAATGATGTTTGGGCTGCTGGTGTGGCAATCCTGGAATTTCTGGAGACTCTTTTATAATTATTCGTGTGTACTTGTACTTTAAACAGTAATAGAATGTTGGGAATTTACCAGCATTTTAATCTTCAAGAATTGAAGAATGTACATATATGTGCCCATCTGATCTTTCTCCACTGGCTTTAGCAAAATTCTTGAGTTTCCAGTTCTTGGACAAGGTTTCATAACGGAACTTCAACGGGCAAGAGGTGCAAGAGTGAGAGGTTTGAAGCATTGACATTCTAAATGATATTATGCCTGTGTATATCAACTTTTGGGGCCAAAAGTCAAATCATTGAAAATAAAACATAAAATTATCCTTGTTCGTTGTGATATAAATCAGCTTACATTTCTCGGTTATGGCCTAAAAGAACAAGGGCAACATCATAAAATATCTCCTCCAAGTATTCCTACTGGCAGGTCATAACACTGTGTGTAAATCAAACAGCTTACTCATCTAGCAACTTCGTATTGGGGGCAAACATTTTTCCCTCTAGTAGAATTGAATTCCCAATTCATGATGGATCAAGCTTATTTCAGAGTTGGCTGCCCTAACTGCTGTAGCTGGTGGACAACATGCGACATTCTGGGACGCATGGATGGTACATGCTGTGTGCAAGAATATACAAGATCCACTACTTTCTGGATAGTTCCCGCTTCTGGAATTACAGAGGACGATGATGATGATATTAGAGGATCCAAGAGCTCTAGATAGCGATGAGATTGCACAAGTGGTGTAGCCCACTCGAATATACTTTGCCAACCTACAGAATCAACAGCTTGTGCAGGTCTGCGTCCGCTGACAATTTCAAGCAAAAGAACCCCGAAGCTGTATACATCACTCTTTGTCGTAAGCTCATTTCTGTAGACAAACTCTGGAGCAAGATATCCATGTGTGCCACCTGCCATTACCCTCCTCTCATGCATCACCTCCCATGGAACAAACTTCGATAGACCAACTCCCATAAGATGGGCACCAAAGTCCTCATCAAGAAGTACATTAGCTGCACGAACATCCCGATGCACCACCTGTGGCCTCACCTTGTCATGGAGGAACCTGTTGTATTAACAAATTATGAGATAGAAGTTGCAAAAAATCCACGTGGGAACTCCAAGAAATAATCTTGGTGTATCACAAAGTCAAGCAACAAAGCTGAAGAAATCATTAAAAAGAAAAAAGGTTCGTCCGCAAATCAGGTTTCATACCCTCAAAAAATATTCAATCATTGTTAGCCTCTAGATGCTGAAAGGTATTTTTGCACCAAGCAATGGCACTAATTTCTTTTCATGCTGTGCTACAAAAAGAGCATGATTAGGGATGATAAAAAAATCCCCACCTTTGAGATCCCTAAATTTGGGTCCACATATTCGGGCAATTTTTCCCCGTGGGGACGGGGATGGAGATGAAAATACCTTTGAGACCAATTCGAGGATGGGGACGGGGTTCATACTCCATGCCTTGTGGGATCCCCATCCCCATCCCCATCAAACAATTAAGATCTCGTAATTGTGTGTGTTTATATATGTAATATTTTCTTTTCTTTTTCTTTTTTTTTTCAGCATTTTCATCTAAATTATAAGAATTAATAAATCATAAAATATATATAATTTAAATTTATTTTTATTCTTAAATCCTAATATTTATTTCTAAATTCTAATTTTCACACCTAACTCCTAGCTTTAAATTTGGGGATAAATAGGGGATAATATGTTGTTTTGGAGATTCCCACGGATCCCCGTGGGGATTCGAGGATTCAAGGAATGGGGATAGGAGAATAAAATTCCCCACAATAGGGATCGAGGACAAGGACAAGGGAATGAGTGGGGTTCGGGGACAAGGACGGGGAAGTAGCTCCCCCCCATCCACGCTCGGGTGCCATCTCTAAGCATGTTACACCCCATAAAGTTGACCTGGTAAGACAAGTTCATGGATGCAGTGGCAGGACAAGCTCACATGTTGTGTATCTTCTTCTTAGGTGTGTGCTGGAGGGGGAGGGGAAGGGAGATGGGAAGGGGGACTAAATGTTGAAGAACAAAAACTGGAACAAATGGCACCTTCTACCATCTAGCACAAGGCTGTCTGCAACAAACAACCATTAATCACTCTTCTCTTGAGGGCCATACAACAATAATTTAGTGCAGCATACCAAATCTAAACCCAACTTCTTAAAAGCATCATTCAACAGACAGGCCATCATATTCGGAGCATATTCAATGTGAAGTAACTATTTTGAATAATAAGTGAGAGATACAGGTGATGCCTGTGGGCAGCCTACTAAGGACATGAATGCTTAAGGAGCATTGCCAAAATACAAAAAGAACAAAATCAGAAAATATAGTTGAATCCAATTAATTCAACTGCAACAACACCCATGGGAAAATTTTCAAATATTTTACCATGACGGTTAAGCCAAAAAAAGGGGCGGCTAAAAGCTTAAATAATTATGGTGTGATTTCAAAAATCACAATAACAAAAGGAACAAAAACTTAAGAAAGTTACTTACGCAATTCCTTGAGCAAGACTTGTAGCAACTTTCATTCTCATGGCCCAATCCAATGTCCTTCCTCCTCTGGGTATATGGTGTAGCCATCTATCTAGGGGTCCATTCACAATAAACTCATACACAATATAACGGTCACCATGATCATAACAACATCCTTTAATGGCCACTAAGTTTGGATGATGCAGTCTTGCAACCCTTCCTATCTCAGAATAGAACTCCTTTTTCCTCTGAAAGCTAGATCTCTTCAACCTTTTAACTGCTACCCTTGACCCATCTGGTAGAAGTCCACTATATGTGCCCCCGGTCTTGGCATCACCAAGAAGACGATTTCCTTCACTGAAATTTTTCGTAATTGACTTTAGTTCCTCACGTGTGAAAACTTTCCATGATGGAGGAACTAATGCCAATTCTGCTGGATTGGACTGTTTGCGAGATCTTTTACGCCTTTTATTGCGTCTATATATAAGAAGCCATAATACAATAGCCAGAGTAGTACAAAATATCAGACCACTCACAACAGCAAGAATGATGAGATATTCCTGGTGGCAGTGCATTCCATGACATTTATTTTCTGAAATTGGAAAATGGTGCAAAAATTAGTCGTTTAACCTTTTAGTAGAGTTTCAAGAAAATAACTAAAAGAGGACAGTTGAACAACAAATAAATTTCAGAGGATTTAGACCAAATAAAAAGTGATTTCCAGGGAGTTCATATAGGAATCACATACCCATATCTACCATGCATAAGAATGGATGCGACATGTCGCATCTTTCAGCCACAAGAGATGGATTTCCATTAATCATCAATGTGCACGAATCTGTAAAATTACTGCTTAAGCAAGACTGATTGGTGCAACCTGACTGGGTTGGCAGACCAGGACCAATCGATGCATTCCAGTAAGATGTATTATCAGACCATTTCCAGTCTTTATTGATTACTCTCCCGCCAACCCAGCATCCCTTATAATTTTCACTCCACAACTTTTGAAGCGCAATTAGTTCTTGCAAAGATGTTATTGCTGCCAGATGTCCATCATAAGATGTGCATTGCTTCTCAGACTCATCCCATGATTCATTGCTTGCAGCATACTTAAAACACTTTGTGTTACTAGGATTGCTATTCCAACCAGGAGGGCATGACTCTGTAAAACATACAGATAATATGTCTCAGCAAAAAGAAGAGGTAAGGATACTTTCGACTCACCTCAAAAAGAAATTACACTACCTGTAAGAGGCTAGGCGCAATAAAGTTTTCCAGGGAACCAGAGGTTCTAGGTAACTTTAACAATACCAACACAAATTCGATTGACACAAGAGGACATGCATCACATAGTAAAAGTAAAAATAAAAATAAAAATAAAATAAATGAGGCCGATAACAAGACAGAAGACCGAGCAGCCTCGAAGGAATCGAGCTATTTTTTGTTAACTCTGCTTGAGCAACACTCATGAGCAACCACCAAAATTGACTTTCGGTGAAAAATGAACTCTAAAATTTGAAGCTCTAAGAGGACTTTGAAAAGGTGGGAGAGACAAAGAACACAACTCCCGTTTGAGTTTTTTGTAAGGGCACTTAAGGCATTGCATTGAGATAATATTGGGGAAAACAATATCCAATCCAAATTATCCCAAAGGTCACATGCTACATCATTTAATTGTATTTGTTTGCATCTTGAAAATCAGAAGCTGGCACTGAAATAAAACCACCATCACAAGATAAGAAAATTATCAAGAAGATTCGAACTTCAAAAATGTGGTACTTGTTTCATATATGCGCCCTTATTTAGAATACCATTACATTCACTGATTCGGGATCTCTAAAGCAGAACAGAACTGCAATAATTATTTCTACAGGGAAAGTAATGTGAAAAGGTTCTGTGATAAGTAATAGGCGTGCATAGATCAGCAAGATAAAACAAAAGACGATGTACCTTTTGTTTCAGTTGTTATCACAGATAAATTAATTGATTTCATAGATATTGCAAACAAATGTGGTGCTTTTCAATTAGATAGGAGGAAAACAATACGAAGAGTTGTTTATTCAGCAGAGCAACCAGTTACTAGTAAAATAAATCCACCCAAGTATCCTATTTGGAACAAAAAGATTGGAAACCAGCAAAAGATACAATGACTGACCTTTGCCGGGAGTTTGATTTAAAGAAGGCGTCATTAAAGAGGCACCGAGCGAGTCATTAGAGCCCTAAGGAAACAAATAAAGAATCAAACCCACATATGCAATCAGTGAAGACGGAACATAGAGAATACCCGGTTTAGTAACTTCAACATATAAATCCTTTCAAGGAAGATTAAAGTTTGTGAGTAGGCTGACCGAATCGGAAGCCTCGAGTGAAAGCAAAAGGCACGAAATTAGCAGTGTCAGAGCCCGTACGTGGATGGCCAGCTTGGATTCCATCATGATTTCACTGCTTCAGGAACCCTAATTAACAAAGAGGCAATTACAAGCAAAATCCAGCAACAGGGGTGATTGCAAGAAAGTGCAGATATGTAAGCAGACGGAAAGCTGTCGACTTGAGGTGCTATTCATACTGAACGGTGAGGTCCTGGGTAGCAGAAGAGGAACTGTTTAAAATAATTAGGGCTTCGAATTTGGCTCGTCATTAATGGAGGAATTTAAGTGAATTGAAGGCAGCAACAAACTGTGGAAGTCGGAGTTGGTGACTTTTCTGACAAGCAGTTATTTCTCTTGTCCAAGTCCAAGGCTCTTTAAGTTGTTCGGTGGCAGCGGTCTTGTCTCGGGCGCTATTCGGACTTTCAACCCGGGTCGCTTTTTTGTCCCTCCTTTATGCAAATTGTCCAAACTCCAAACTACCACCGGCACATAACTTTGACTATAGTCCACACCATTTTCCACGTAATACAATTCTACGAACCGGGCCCCGTTTACAAAAGAGCAAACATCATTGACTAAAGCTAGCTGTCAAATTTATCCCACGATCCGAGTTCTTTGGGAGCTAGTTTGTTTGATATGTTTAAATTAAATATGATAGAATAAATAATAAATTATTATATATTTTATTTAATATTTATTTATATATTTTAAATAATTTAATATTTAATTTGATTGTTTGTTTAGCATGATTATTTTATTTGATAAATTATAATCTATTTTCAATATAGATTGAAAAATATATCACACCTTAAGATCTTGATACACAAGTTAGATTTGGCTTTAAATGCATGACAAATAAGGTCTAATATTGAAATTAAGTTTAATTGTGTATCTATTATGTAATATCAAGCAAACAAATAAGGTCTAAATTTTTTTTAAAAAAAAGGGAAAGGAAATACTAATTTGCAAATAAAAAAAATGAGTGTTGATAATATCAATCAAAACTTTTTTTATTGCTTCAAATGTATTTATTAGTTTTTTATCGTTGAGTATGTATTGTGTATATATAATTCAATTGATATATATCTATTATTAAATATAAGTATTTAATGTAATTATAAAAATTTGAAATGAGTATGAAGATATAATTAGGTAAAGAATAAAAAATGGAAAATTTTAATGAACACTTGCAAACCACTACAAGTTCAAATGAGAAATTTTGAAAACTATATTTAATAGCAAAGAAAATTTATGGAAATAAAATGAAATAATTAAGAAGGTGGTATATTGATAGATGAATACAAATCATGAAAGAAAATAAGAGACGAAAATATTCAAGAGGAATTAAAAACAAAATGATGCAATGATACATTTTGTGATAAGCTTGCTAATAATATTTCTATACGAAATTAAAATTACGAAAACTAAATAAAAAGAAAAAAATAATGATGTATTGTAAATTACATATATATTGGTAATAGTAATTATATAGTAAATTATATTGTGTTCGCATTCATTTGCTTTAATTTTCGAAATTTTAACTGATTTGGTGGCTTGTTTAATTTCTTAATTCGAACATTTCTTAAATTTGGATTACTAGTATTAATTTTAATTAAAACTTTTGTAATTTATGTACGTGTTAGAATAAGTTTGAGTAAAGGATCATTAAGTTTAGTTAATTGACATATTTGGTTATTTAGATAATGAATCAATTCATAACTAATGTTAAGGATAAATAACTAAAAGAATAATTAATTGTAGAAATTAAAAAATTAGTCTAAAATGAACAATTATTGGTAAACGACTGTTTCTATATGTGATGGTTTATATCTATATATGTATCTTATGTTAAAAGAATTTATTATATATGTCAAAAAAAAAAGTTGGTTGCATGTTTTGTTAAGTTAGAAAATCAAATTTAAAAAAATTGAAAAAAAAATAATAATGTAAACTTATATGTTTTGTCAATAGAATTAAGGAATCTATCATGAGGCTATTAATTTTTGTTTATTGATCAACGTTGATAATTGGGAAAATAAAAACCTACAATTAATGTTAAGCAATTAATGAAATTGTCTTAAATAATTTTATATTATTTAATATATGATTAAAAAAATCTAATTATTATATATAGTAGCATAGATTTATATGCGTATCATTATGCCCATAGAATCTATTACAATATCAATAAAATTGATTATTCCACATATTTTTTGATTTGGAGAACACGAGAAATTTATATCTATTTGTTAAGCAAATAAGAAAACTAGTTTAAATAATTAAAATATATATTATTAATTTATTTCGTTAGAACTTCATGATCATGGTCAATAATTATATATATATATATATATTTATACTATTAATAGAACACTCGCTGATTTTTTTTATGTGTTTTTGAATGATTTGCCTAAAAGTGTATTCCCTTCTTTCTTTTAATTATAATAACTATAAGTTATATATAATAAGATTATACTTTACATGTTTTATGTCTGTGATTAACATTTTATTGCAATTTTATAATATTTATTTATGAAAAAGTTTATATAAATATATTAAAATTATTACAACAAATCTATATTACATAAAACAAGTCAATTTTGTTATTACATACAATAATACTGTAGAACTTTTAGCACATACATTGAATGTGCCAAATTACTATTAATGATAAATGCAAACGGTGTAGATTCGTGTATGACTACATTTAATGAATTTATTAAAAGGTCATAAAGTCCAGTTAGTTCATATAATTTTTAATTAAAATGATCTAGAAATTCACAATTAACATTAGATAATTAATGGAGTAATTTCAAATTTTAAAAATTTAGATTTTGGTCAAAATTGCTTAATTATAATCAAAGTGCCCCTATTGTAATAGTATAAATGTGGATGAGTTTAAAAAAATTATAAAGAAATCATTAAATTTTGTTAGTTTTATAAATAATGATGATTTAGAAAATTAAATAACAATCCACAATTAATATTAAGCAATTAATAAAATTATTTTAAATAAAAGTTTCAAATAATTCAAAATTTAGTCAAAATTACAAAATTATGGTAGAAAATACATAATTCCTATTTACAATAGTATGGATTTATATATTACATGGATAGATTAAAATAATGTATTTAAAGATCATTAAATTTCATTAATCTACATAGTTTGGTAATTTAGAAACAAAATAGTCCACAATCAATGTAAGAAATCACTAAAATTGTTATAAATATTTAAAAATTCAAAAATTGATCCAAATAATATAATTATGGTAAGTTTAAGAAGATTTGGATGCATGCTTGAATTTAGTATGAAAGTATAAGATATAAAAAATATGATTTTCAAGTCATTAAAAAATCATAAATAACTCAATTGACTATCAACACATTTTAAAACTTTAATTACGAACAATATTTTTATTTTTATTTTTATTTTTCAATTGAAAAATAAAGAAGAAAAGAAAAATCAGTAGATTTGCGTTGAAGCAACGCGCAAATCGGAGCCTCCCATGTAGCCGTCGGCGAGTGAAGTTGGTGAGGTTTCCGGTTCGGCTTTTCAAATTGCCCAAGCCCATAACATCGAAGAGCACTCGCCGCCTCCATAACGGTACAATTGTAATTGCTATACAGCGACTGTGAGAAAACACAGATACTGTAAAGATAATGGCTCAGTCCCAGTGCGTAAACCCTCCGAAAAACCTCTCCGGGAAGTCGTTTCTCCGCACCAAGTCTCCACCGATACCCCAACATTCATATAGAACAACCAACCCCAAAAATTTTACGGGCAAGAAGTTTCCTTCAATGGTAATTTCTGCTTCATCGTCGCTTTCTGCTGTTTCCGGCGAACCCCCCAAAGCGCCTCAATCTGTGGAAGTATTGGCAAACAGTGATCGCAAGAATGAATTGATGAAGGCTATCAAAGGCTCACTTTCCAACTGTCTTTCTGAGACCCATCTTGATTTAACCGTTCCCGGTCTCCAATCCAAGACCCGAGGCAAGGTGTACTTCTTGTTTCATTCTTCAATTATATCATAAGAATATGCATATTTAAGTTTGGGTGGTAGGGAGTTCTACTATGTTTGTGTCTGATCATTGTATTATCTCCATATTTATACTAGACAGTGTTTGATTTCTTTATGAAATTTCAGGTCAAGAAAGTTCGAAAGACACTGGACGACAGGCAGTTTTATTATATTTGTAGTTTATCGTTTCTTATTGTCTAGTTTTTATCTATTTATACAAAGATGTCTTTCCTGGACTTAAATGGATGTAAACTTTTGATATTTTTGTCCAAGTTTCAGGTCAAGAAGGTTCACAAGTTTGGATCATACTTTGTTTCATTCTTGACGTGCACATCGTGCTTTCTTGCCTGTGTTTTCACTAGAATTCCAGGATAAGTTAAAAAAATAATGTTTATCAGCAATCATCATCTCATGAAAAACAATTTTATGAAAAGTTTCCTTCACTAAGCGTGTTCTTTTTTTTTTTTAATTTAAATTTGTTTATTGGAAATCAATTTTTTCCAGGAGGTGAACTCATGAAAATATTTTCTGACTTATGTTTTCCTTGGCATCTGAGTTAGGACTACTTATTTAATAAAGTTTATCTGTTTATGTGCATCTTCCAGTGATCAGATAAGAGTTGAATGTCATGGATGGAAAAATGATAGTTAAATTGGTTTTGAAGGTAAGAGATATTTATGATGGAGGAGACTATCTTGTCCTGGTCACAACTGATAGGCAAAGTGCTTTTGACAGAGTTCTTGCGTCAATTCCCTTCAAGGGCCAGGTAGTTATTATGCATCATTTTCTTGTTTCAGCTACTTCTTCTTCATACTCAGCTCTACATTCATCCTTCAATAACAAAGTAATTTCTTGTCCATGGATGTTGATGACACACTGTTACTTTTCAGGTACTCAATGAAACAAGTTTGTGGTGGTTTAGTAAAACTCAGCACATTATTCCAAATGCAGTTGTGTCCTCTCCAGATAGAAATGTTACTATCGCAAAGAAATGTTCAGTATTTCCTGTTGAATTTGTTGGTGAGTGATTTCAAGTAACAGTAGCAGATTGGATATATTCATTGATTCCATATGATAAAATTATGACAACTGGCCTAAATTTTGAAGTCATTTTCGTCAAAGTTTACATATCCATATGCATATGGTGGTTATTGATGCACTATTTTATTTGGCAATCATCGTTTGTGTAATGAACACTGATGATGCTGTTTTTCTTAGTTAGAGGTTATGTGACTGGAAGTACTGATACGTCACTTTGGACTGTCTACCAAAAAGGAGTTCGGAACTACTGTGGCAATGTTCTTCCTGAGGGTAGGTCTGTAATTATGTAAGAGGTCCAATTCATACTAGTATCTTCTTTTACTGACAGCGCTGCATTTTTCTGCAATAGGTATGGTGAAAAACCAAAAGTTACCAGCAAATATACTCACACCGACTACTAAAGCTGCAGATCATGATGTTCCCATTACGCCAGAAGAGGTTTGCATTTCTTGAATTTTTTATTCACCATATATTATATCGTTCTCTCTTTGCTGACCTTGACATTGCCTTTGGCACAATAAGCCCAATGCTCATGGTAGATACACCAATTTATTTATTTTACTTGAATGTATGTAGGTCCATGCTGTTTTTAGCTTCGTTAAATATTTTGATTTTCTTTTGCAAAACATTATTCTGTTGCGGCTTTGGAATGGATCCGTGGATCTGTAACAGTCAAAGGTGCTGCTTTAGTTACATGGGAGCACCATTCTTTTTTTGTTCATTTGGTTTCTCAAATTAGAAGGCAATGGGATTTTTAGGAGGCATACCTCGTGGAAATGCCAAGGGCCGCCCCATTACCATCTCTCCCCAAAAATGCGTTCTAAACAGAGAATGAAGAAAAACAGAGCAGAGAACCAAATGCTGCACGTAGTGTTGTGTCACCTTTATAATTGATAAAGTGACAGAAAGCTTTGTGGGGTCTGCAAATCTGCTATCAAGAATCCTTGTTTATTTTTTCAATCTCAACAATTAGTATCTCTTAATTCTGTTCCTAAAATTGGATATTTGTGATTCGGCATTGAAAGTATATATATGTCGTCAGTCAAAATGGAGGGATATGTTGACTAGTTTGCCAAAAAACATCAGAACTTCTATAATTATTACTCAAAAAGGAGAGATAATAGTTTCCAAAACCTACAATTTTTACAAATTTTTAGTGTTGTCATATAACATATTAGCATATGAAGTAGGATTAGGGCATCTCTTTGATGATCAATTTGCCTTGCAGATTATTCAGCATGGACTGATGTCTCAAGCTGATTATAATGAAGCAAGTAAAGCGGCATTAAGCCTGTTTGAGTATGGGCAGGTACTAGAGCATGCGTTTTTCACCTTTCTCTTTTGTTTTATTTTGCCAATTCCAAATGAATCGATGGTATGAATTGCAGATCATGGGATCATTCTTTCATTATTTGTGACATATGTTTTAGCTTCATATTTACAACAAAACTGGTATTTATTCTGTAACCGTTAAGTAGGGTCCTGGCTTGCAGGCATGAAGCAGGACAGTGTTTCATTCTATGACTTGCATACTGGGCTGATTGATATTGTACTAGAGGACAATAGAATGAGCCATTTACTTTTGACAATTAAAACAAATATGTGTATTTGACAGACGCACGGAGGATAGCTCTGTTGCCATGGTGGTTGGTTTGTCAAATATCAATCCATAAAATCAATTGACTTTCTTGCCTTTTCCATTTTTCTAGTATTTTGACACATCAGGCAAAGCATATCCCTGGTTGTTACTCTTAAATTTTCTCCTGCATAAGTTTTACTTCTTGTAGCACCATGATGAGACCAAATCATTTTCTTTTGCTTCCAAGTTTTCAATATTCTGTTGAAGTTTTGCCTGCCTTTTTGAGTTTGCTTCTTCTCTTGGTACTTGTAGTTAACTTCCATCCTGATACTTTCTGCATGTGCTGTGTTGTATGCCTCTCTAATGTTAATAGTCTCTGCAAATAGCATGTCTTCACTTATGCAAGGAGTGACTGATTGTTTGCCAATATAAATTCATCTATTTTCAACGTCAAAAACTGCGGCTTTGATATTGCAGCGCATTGCACTGGAACATGGCTTGATTTTGGTGGATACTAAATATGAATTTGGAAAAGGACCTGATGGCACAGTGCTTTTGATAGATGAGGTTATTTTCTTATAAAAACAACTGCAATAGATGGACATGAATGCCAATTCAACTGCATGGATTTATGTTGAAAATTTTTTATTTTCCTATGCATCAACTTGTAGGTGCATACACCAGACTCAAGCAGGTATTGGATTGCCGATTCATATGGGGAACGATTTCAAAAAGGTCTTGAACCAGAAAATATTGATAAGGTTTGTGATGGTTCCTTGACTTGTGCAATCTGTTTACTTCATTAGTGACCATATTTAATTTGGTCCAACGTTTAGAAGTTTGGCTTCCATCTACATTGTGCAATTTCACTATGACCTCATCTTGCATCTTATAATGCCATTTTCTTTTTTGTGTGAAGTTGCAACTTTCTAAATTACAGTCCTGAATCCCAGTATGACTAAAAATTTTGTAGGAATTTTTGAGGTTGTGGTTCAAAGATCACTGCAATCCTTACGAAGATGAGGTAACTCAGATAAAGAGGATCTATTTTTGTTTGGTCTTTCAATGCATGTGCTGAATCTAACTGTTAAGGATACTTTCTTAGGTCTTGCCTGAGGCCCCGGAAGAACTTGTTTCTGAGTTGGCTTGGAGGTAAGTTGAGTTTTCTGCACTTGCGGACGGTGACCATCCCTTTTGTCTAGTCTTGACAAGAAGGACTTCATTTCTCTTTTGCTTTGTCTTACAATATTCACATGTTAAATTTCATGAGCTATCATGTGGCGGATGTTATTTGTAAATGCCTGATAGTTTCCTTTCCTTACAGGTACATCCTCTTGTATGAGACAATAACAAATTCAAAGTCCGAAATCCCCGTGACAAAGGTAACGTGTTAGCACATATAGCAGTTTCTGTTGCAGCCTTAATAGTGATAGCCTAATTACCTTTATTGCCTTTGTGCAGGAACCTATACATGACAGAATATCTCAGAATGTTTCACATGCTCTTTCATCTCTTTTGTAGACCATCACCTCTTTCCCAGAATTGGTACATTGTTGTTGTTGTGGAGTAGTTGATATTCCGGGACTAACTTTATAATTTGGCATTGCATGCCGAGTCCAGAAGCTGAATTCCATTCTTTAGAATAAGAAATACGATAAGTTATGATTTCAGTCTGGCTGGATTTTATTGGCATCATTTGGTGCAGCCAACAATTATGGAACATATAAGAAGCGTGGAGCACGAGTCTTTAACTGGGCAAACTCGTTAACACTCCTGTGATATGGTGTAATTTGGACCGTTTATAACCGTGAAATTAAGATACAATGGTTTGCAAGCCATTTGTCATAATCCAAAGCGTGATAAGAATGGAAATGATGCATTATAAAGAGAGGATATATGTCCATGCAGTTGGTGTGTCCTTGATGGCGGAGGGGGGAGTATGTGCGTAATTTTGGAGTAATACATGGGAACCTTTTATATTTTATGAAATTTACCAAACTTCAAACTAATCGTCTTATTCAGGACACAAGCAATATGTAAGAATTGCAGACATGAATGTGAGTTCACTGACGGTGGTATGGTGACTGAACCAAAATCTAAGGGATTTAAGACCTCTTTGACTTTTTATCATAATCCATTCCATCGTCTTCCTCTTTCTTTCTTTCTCTATTTTTTTTTTCGGGGGTGGGGGTTGGTATGAGGTGGGGTTAATTCCCATCAATCATAAATTGACCCGCAGGCCTCAAGGCAGAAGAGCATTGTATTTTAGGTAGGGCATGGGTCAAATTTTTTACAGGAACATGTTTGAATAAAATTTGCTGGGCACTAACAAGGAGCATCCGCATTTTCGTGCCGCACATGTTCTGTGTCTCGGGCAAATTATGCAGAGTGTGATTTGACTTTAGAGTAACTGATAAGGTCGTAATTTGCATGCTGTTCTGCCGGTGGCCTACGGGTTTTGTCACATCCTTTGTGGCCCAGGAAAAAAGTTGGAAAAAATCCATTATCTGGCACTCATTCGGCACTCGAATTAATAGTACTTACAAGTGAAAAAAAATCCCACCTTTCTCTTCCCAGCGCAACACACTCTACATCCTTATTCCTAATCCAAATGATCCGTTTTCTCCTCAAAATCTCAGCCTTGATATGCCTACTTCTCATCCAACCAGTTGTTCTTGTGTGTGGACAATGCACATGCGAACCACAAGACAAGGATCAAAACAAGCATGGAGCCCTTCAATACAAAGTAGCTGCAATAGCTTCAATTCTCTTGACCAGCGCACTTGGAGCTTGCATTCCATTGTTGCTCAAGAATGTAAAACGACTGCAGGCAGATTCCGCCATCCATTTCCTAATTAAGGCCCTTGCAGCTGGGGTTATCTTGGCAACTGGATTCATTCACATTCTCCCCGAGGCCTTCCAGAGCTTATCCAGTCCTTGTCTAAGTAAGAAATCTTGGGGAGCCTTCCCATTTACAGGCCTCGTCGCAATGGTTTCATGCATTGCAACCTTGTTGATGGAAGCCTTTGCCACTGGATACCATAGAAGAGCACAATTGCGAAAAGCCTTGCCCGTGGAAAGTGGGGAAGATGGAGATGTTCACAGTCATCAACCTGCCATTGTTTTACAAATATCGAATTCATCAGAACTCAGCATCCGTCATCGCATAGTCTCTCAGGTATTTAATTTCATAAAGACGGTTCCATATGAATTAGTGGTTCTTTTCCAGTTACTCTGGAGGAGTTGTATATAGGTTTTGGAGCTGGGAATCATAGTTCATTCAGTGATCATAGGGATATCCCTGGGCGCCTCTAAAAATCCAAAAACAATTAGACCTCTAACAGTAGCCTTGAGTTTCCATCAGTTGTTTGAGGGCATAGGACTTGGCGGATGCATTTCTCAGGTAACCATCCCCCGTCTTCTTATCCGCCATTTCTTCTCCATATTTTCTTGTAGACAGCAACACTGCAAAAGATACTTTTGGACTTTGGACAAACAACTTTTATTGTGTCCTAATTAGTCCAAAACATTATTGACTTATTAGTAATAATTGCACATTAGATGTTAAAATAATTACTGTATCCTGACTCAAGTATATTTTTTTATACATGTAGGCCAAACTCAATTGTAGAGCAATCACAATCATGGTGCTGTTCTTCTGTCTCACAACCCCTGCTGGAATAGCTGTTGGCATAATTATATCAAAGAGCTACGATGAGCAGAAGCCCAGTTCGCTGATTGTTGGTGGAGTCCTTAATTCAGCATCTGCTGGCATTTTAATCTATATGGCACTTGTTGATCTTCTTGCAGCTGATTTTATAAACCCTAAAGCGCAAAACAATCTCAGGCTTCAACTTGGAGCCACTGTAGCTCTTCTCATGGGAGCGGGTTGCATGTCCTTGTTGGCTATCTGGTGATCGTGAGAAAGTACTACTTTTATCGTGTAATTCGTTTCTGTGGCCAAGTAACTATGGTGTAATAGATTTGGTAATTTGCAGAAATTTTCTTTTTTCTCCTTTTATAATTTACGAGTTTAATAATTGTGGAAGTTGAACGTGACAGTTTATTTTTGTTTTAAAAAGTATTAATTTAAAATAAAATTATAAATAAATTAAATAAGAATTTTTTAAAAAAATTTGATTTGAACGGACTTTCGAGGTATGTATAAAAGAATATACGTTTATTAAATTTTAAATAATAATTAAAAAATAAAAGATAACGTGGTATGTGTCTACAAAAAGAATAAAAGCGAGGGTAAAAAAAAAGACCGACCACGTTGTATGCTCTTCGTGGTAAATCGGTAATTTTAACACGAAACGACGGTATAGAGAGTAGGCCGAGCGGGATTAAAATTCCCAAAACGACTTCCACTCTCTGATACCCTAATCTCGTCTCCTACCCTAAATTTTCCGTTCCCAAAACAATTTTCCAACCCAAAAAGAGGGAGTTTAATTACTTTCAGAGAAGATCGAATTGGATCTTAGGTTATTTTATGAGAGTTTACTGGTGGATTTTATATAGAATCGAAGGGAGAAGATAGTGGAATAGAATCTAATGGGGAAAAAGAAGAAGAGAGGAGCGGTAGATAAGGTATGGTGCTACTACTGCGATAGGGAGTTTGAAGACGAGAAGATATTGGTGCAGCATCAGAAGGCCAAGCACTTCAAGTGCCACGTTTGCCACAAGAAGCTCTCCACCGCCGGCGGCATGGCCATCCATGTCCTCCAGGTTCACAAGGAACAAGTCTCCAAGTCCGTCTCTTTCTCTCTCTTTCCTCTTTTTTCCTTCTCTCCTTGCTAGATTTTAATACATTTCTCCGTTTTAATGTTCAATTTATCTAACTACTTTCAATTTATCAATGTCATCAGTTTATTCTTATTTTTATCTTTGGGGATCTGTCATGTCTTGATCTGAATATTCAAACTTTTTGATTTCTTTGATTATTGTGGAGCTACCTGGGGTTTTAGTGATGAAATTCCAGGGTAGCTTAGACTCGGTAAATTTATTTTTCTGATGAGGTCTCTGGATTTCTGAAGTTTTCGTAGCAATGCTAGTGGAATCTTATTCTGATATAGTATGGCATTGTTGTCCCAGGGTACCAAATGCAAAACCTGGAAGGGAATCAACAGAAATTGAAATTTATGGAATGCAAGGAATTCCACCTGATGTCCTAGCCGCTCATTATGGAGACGAAGGTATTGCCTCATTATTATGTTTTTACACTCTACCTTCTTTTGGATATGTTTCTTCTCTTTGCGGGGTGAGGTTGGGGTCTGATAAGCTGAATTGCAAACCAAACCATACCAAGTCGGCAAGAAGATGGTCTGTTGTTTAGTTTCTTTAGTTGACAGCTTTGTTCAGTCTGAACAAAACCAATAATTTCTTTATTTGGGAATAATTCCCAGAAAAGTTGAATCCAAATTGAATCAAACAGAGATTTCGCTGGGGGTTGTTGTTTTGAACCTTTGTTCATCTTTCCTGTACCTATAAATTCGGTTCATTTTAGATACCCGAGACTTTAATTGGAAACCAAAAGCCAAACTGAACCAGACCTGTCCAAATTCACACCTCTAATGTCTTGAAGGTGAAATTTGACAATATTTATGAATATTCATCTGTCTATAGTTCTTTGGTTATTATTTTGTCTTTAAACTTTGAGGATAACAATAATTGAACAAATGGATTTGGCCATAGGTTTTTGTTGGAATCATGGTATAAAGATTGTCTCTTGGACATCTTACAAGTCATGAGGTTGATCTCTCTCTCTCTTGGTTCTTTTGCAGAGGAAGAGCCCACTTCAAAAACAGCTAAAGTTGAGCTTCCGACCTCCCAAATGGTTGGTGGTGTGATACCAGGATCAATAGGGGTTGGATTTCCTCCCCGGCCAACTGTGGGTTCAATGCCTCCACTGTGAGTTCCTGTGGAACTACTTTTCACTGAATTCTATGCTGTTTACGTATATCATATAAAATAATATTTAATTGAAAGTAAAAAGATGAATAGGTTTTTTTTTTGTGGTCATAAGCTGGCGACATAAAATCTGGCTAGCTTTTGACTACTCTTTTTGATTGATGATGTCCAAGTTTCCTTTTGTCCAAATTCAGCAACTTTTTACCCTCCAATAAAAGTTTATCAGTCGAATGCTAAGACTTTGTTCAATCCACCCTAATGGCATCTCTTCCATATTTGGAAAAGTGAAATTCATGTCAATATTTTAGTTATTTGAACTTTGACATCAGGTATAGTTGTAGTAGAAAAGCTAATCTTTTGTCAATTGATACTTTAAAATCGTTATTACCTTTGAGCAAAATGTATCTCACCTGGATTACTTGCTGTGAATGTAGTTATAATCCCAGAATACCTGTGCCTCCAGCTGGTTGGCAAGTTCCACCTCGTCCACAGCCTTGGTATCCTCAACATCCTGCTGTTTCAGTTCCACCTCCTGCACCAGTGGGATTGCCTCAACAACCTTTGTTTCCTGTACACAATGTTCGGCCTCCTGTCCCCCCTACAACTGCCACTGTGCTTCAACCTTCATTGCCAATTGCTCCTCCAGGGATGTCTACAGCTACACCTCCTGTTCCTGTTTCTCAACCTCTATTTCCTGTTGTTCCTAACAATAATATTCCAACTCAAAGTTCACCATTTTCTGCTCCTCTTCCTCCAATAAGCTTACCTTTAACCTCTTCTTCAGAAATGAAGAGTGCAGAACCTCACTTTGGCAGCACTGTGCCAACGAATAGCTATCACACCTTGGGAATTCCAGGTTCGTGTTTCCTTCTCAGTCTGTAATTATGTATTTCTCTATAATGTCATGACCTCTTTTCACAGTTAACCTGATTTGGACAATAATTTGCTGTTATTGGATTTCATCATCAGAGATAACGTACTGTGTTTTGAGCATGTTGAATTCTGTTGTCATAGAGTGGAAAACGTGAACTTCTTTGTGCAATATTGATGGAAATATCAATTTCTATTTGCGAATTTTTGAAGTGTAAACTTCTTTGTGAAACATCATAAAAATACCAAATTCTATTTGCAAATTTTTAGGTATCCTTGTTTTAGCTAGCTAAAGTATTGGCTTAGTTGATATAACTTGATATCAACTTTCATTGGAAAATTGTTAGATTCTCACATCAGTTAAGTATAAATGAGTAGTGGCCTCTATGTATGGTCTTTTTCAATTCTCACATCTTGAGCGAGTGTTTGGGTGAGTTAGGCTTAAAGTCCATTCTTTAACATGTTATTAGAACCACCTATTCTTGGTGTTCCTTGCTCTAGATGTTTCTAAGTGTGTGCAACGTGTGTTAGATTCCCACATTGGTTAAGGAAATGAGTAGTGGTCTCTCTATATGGTCTTGGACAATCCTTACCTCTTGAGCTAGCTTTTGGAGTGAATTAGGCTCAAGTTCCATTTTTTAACAAAAATAAACCTAAGCTATTATGTCATGGGCAACACTTCCTATTCATAGTCAAAGTTTATTTGTTTATTTAAAAAGATATCTGTTGTAATTATGTTTATTATGATTATGTTGACACAATCTAGTCATTTGGATAAAGTATCATTTACTTAAAAGTAGGGGATTGAAGAGAAAAGGAGAAAAGATCATGGTTGGTACAAATGTGAAAAAGTTAATCTATGGTGCAGAGTTTGGGAGAATTATTGGCATCTTGATGTTTGAGAATGTAAGTGATTCTCTGTTTGATGTCTTGGGTACACTTCTTGAATGCACACGTTTCTTTTTATTTATTGCAGCGGTAACATCTGTGAATTCACATTCTTATGCCTCTGGTCCAAATACTGGTGGTCCTTCTATTGGGCCACCTCCAGTAATTGCAAACAAGGCTCCTGCTACTGCAACAAATGAGGTCTACTTAGTGTGGGATGATGAGGCTATGTCCATGGTTAGTTATTCTTCTCTTCTGTAGAAGTTGCCTTATGGCTTTTCCTTTTGCTGAGGAGTTTTCGCACTCTGATTTAAAATGTTGCAGGAGGAAAGAAGAATGTCCTTGTTGAAGTATCAGGTGCACGATGAGAATAGCCAGGTAAGTCATAACAGCCTAGTACTAATGTTCTTCATCTTGGATATAGGATTGAGTTGTTCAAATATCCAGGTGGCTAGGCTTTGTTTTTTCTCGTTTCCAATTTCACTTGTTTGCTCTTTGTTTCATATGTATAAAGGCATTTCTATATGTGCTTTAATTCTCTTACCAAAATAAAGAACACAAAATATCTTTAGCAATTTGATCATGTCTATTTCTACTGTACAACCCCATTGATGTGATGGGCTGTTTTTTCTTTCTTGGCCATTCTCCGGTTGGCAAGCAATCCCACAGATTTTGTGGTCAACAGAGGTTCAAGTCAAGTAGGTATCTTTATTTCTTTGTTAATAATTAGTAATTTAATTCTGACTAGCATGTTGCAACCGCTCCAGGAGTCTCCATCTACCTTCATACAAGGTTAAGAAGAGAGTGTATGTATTTACTCTTTGGACATTTTATTTGTTTGATTTATAATTCTACCCATGCTTGATCACAAAGTGTTGGGCTTGGGTGGAATAACTATTAACCAACAGATTTTTGCCCATTCATCTCTTCAAACAATATATTTTTAAGATCGAACGTGAATTCAATGGTCCAGGTCAGCCCCCTCTGGAAAGTTTGTATCTAATAAGCAAAGCTCTAATATTTGGCTGCTGATCGTAAGATTTGACTATTTTTTGCCTCTCCTAATATGAACTTATTGGGATGTCTGTTTCAGATGAGCTCAATTGATGCTGCAATTGACAGAAGGATATCGGAGAGCAGGCTTGCTGGTCGCATGGCTTTTCAAGGATGAGACTTATTCTAACTGGGTGCGGCAGCAGCGTAGTTTATATTTAGAGATCCTAGTACAAAATCTGCTGTGCGCTCTGACCAATGCTCCTTGCTGCAATTCTTTTCATTACATGTGACATTCTTTAGGCAAAAGTTTGCAGGATAGGCCCTTTATGCTTGAAACAGATTTTTAATCAATATTTTTTTATTGGGCTTTTACAAGTTAGTCTTATCAGAACCGTGTCTAAATCACAGACCTAGTACCTTGGCCTTCTGAGGTTTATGCAATTGGATTTTTGGATAAAAAGCAGTTCGCTCTTTGTATCATAGCTGGCTTACATTGTATCAGACTAGTGATATAGATGGTAATGATTTTTTTAAAGTTTTTTGATGGATAAAAAACATTGGTACTGATATTTTGGGTGTGGATGCTAACTGGATCAAGAAACGTTAGGGAGCCCAAATTTTCTATCATTAGAGAATGAGGGACGAGGACAAGGAAAAGTGAAATGTGTTGGCGTGAGGCCAAGCTTATTCCTGCTATTTTTACTTCCATTGTACAAACTCCAAGGGAAATTTTCTGGAAAATATACGAGTCAATGTAACTGCCCCATGATACACTGAAAGCACAATCAACCATGCGATACAGAGACTAATCTTAAAGAAAGTTAGAAAGAGAGCTGGAGGAATGTGCCTGGCATGCATTATTTTGTTAGTAGTTATCGTATAGTGTACGGGGTTTGACTTAATGTGCCAATCAGTTCGGGGACATTGGATGTTCTGTATGTCAATTGTTGTGATTTATTGTGATTGAGTTGATCTTGGGACTAGCCAAGGAATACGTGGGGAGTATTGTGTGTTGCTTGAAAAAAAGAAGTATAAACCTTGAACATGGAAGCAGCCCATGTCAACTTGAGCAATGTACCTAGGATCTTTTCTGCTTACAATCTTGAAACCCTTCCCCTTTGCTGCTATTCTTCTTTAACGTCCTTCCAGTACCCTGGATTCTGATACTTTGGGGCCCAACTGAAGCAGCATGAATAAGCCTAAAGGTTTCTGTAAATTTAATTCAACGTTTGAATGGTTTGTCCATTGCAGATTAGCGGGGTTGTGGGTTGATCTGCTGTCAAAATTGGTCATCTTACCCGAACCGTTAGATATATTTCACTATAACAAATGTAATTTTCATTATACGACAAAGCAGGAGATAACCAAATCGCAAGCAGGCAGCACCGCAACAGTGTGTTATTTGGCGCAAGTAAAAGAGGAAACGTATACATAGAGAAAAAGGAAAAGATTGTTAAAGAAAAGGACTTCAACTTAAAAGGTAAAAGATTGTTAAAAAAAAAAGCCGCTGAACGCGAAAATCTGATGAGCAAGTGAGGAGATGATGTGACCGAGAGATAATTGGCAGCAATGAACAGTAGGCCGCCCATTTGTAAAATCCAAAGATTAACAAGAAGTCAAACTCTATTAAATGTATGAACAGTCTCTAGTCTAGAAAGCATAGGGTGGTGATAAAATGGCAGTGGGTAGGCATAAAAAACAAACAAGGAGAAAGAAAGGAATAGGGTTAGAAAGGAGGATTTTGGGAGTCATCAGTCATAAATAATACTGTTTTGGCAACTTTGGTTGGCGAGCTTCCTTGCAGGAGTGCAAAATTTCTACTTATGATGAGAAACCCTTTTTCCTTTTAGGGAGGTTTCTTGAAGGAAAACACGATTTCCAAATCTGATCACCACAACTTTTTCTATTGTGGGGGTGAAATTTCTGGGGGCAATCATATTTAAGGGATTGACAAAAACAAGACGCTGGGTGGTGGAGGACAAGAAGTCTGACTTAGATTTTCAACCCCTTAAACAAAAACCAGCAAAAGCCAAGTGTGTTACAGAAAGAGAATATTATTACTCATTGAAAAGAGAAACTGATGGTCTGCTGTAGAGAAAGAGAGGACAATGTCAATGTATTACTACCCTCTTCCCCTCTTCTCTTCTTCTGCACTGCACCAAATCTCATGGATTTCATCGCTTTTTGCTTTTCTTACTTCAACAACTCATCCATTACTGAGATGGGATTGGACCAATGATCTGAAAACTCTGCATTCCGCGTGATAAAAGTTTTATATTATAGACTCGCCATAGAGCATATAAACAATAAGATTTCCTTTAAACTCAGAAGTAACTTTCATTTGTCACCTTTCTAGCATGAATTGTAGTAACAATTAGAACGGTGCATTATCAAAAAGATCAAAAACCTTGACTGCATGGTCATGAGACCTTCACCTTGTCTAGATCTCTATTGCACACAAATAATTACCATTCAAGCCCTTGTTTTCTTCTTCAATGGAGTTTTTTTTTTTTTAATTTTATTTTTTTTGGTGTGTGTAGGAAATTTCAGTCTTTCATTCCATGATGGCAATGAACTTTCTGTGTCTGAAACTTTTTCTTGTCAGGTCTGCTACACGTCCGTCCTTCCTCGGCATTGACAAGAAAACACCGAAATGATAGATGGATCCATCCAAAAATGACTTTCAGTGCCTTTTTTCTCAGCAAAACAGTGCAGAGAAGCAAGCAAAAGAATCATTAAGAGAGGATCATAGGGAACAGCGAACACATTGCCTCTTCCTATATAAACACATGTCCCCTCACTCGAAAGCCAATCCACAAGAAACCAACAAAAAGGAAGACAAACACGAAAATGATACCAAACCCTTTCTATAGTTCCATGTTTCAAGAGCTCCAATCCAAGAAAGAGTGTCTTTTTCTTCCCATTTTTCTTCTCAGCACTAATTCTTCTCTACCTCCACTGAAATTGAGAAGTGCAGTTACTTTGCCGAATTAAAACCTTAAACTTTATCCCAGAAATTGGCTTGCACAGCAAAAACTCTCTTGCCGACATGCATAACTTCCTTCTTTGAATTCTAATTCAAGATGTGAACAAATTACAGAATACCTGTTTTCTATTAAAGTTAGAATCTTTTTTAATTATTTGACATATATCAAAAACCATGGAGCCTTTCCATACGCCAATAAACATACCCATTCCCTACGTATTTACCTCCATTCCCAGCACTGGAGGTAGCACTGGTGGCTCAACAAGTTGCATGATTGGTCCGCGGATGGACTGCAGAATATGGAGTAGACTCCCGCAGAGATTGATTGATCGTATCATTGCCTGTCTTCCACTACCGGCCTTCTTTCGAGCACGAGCAGTCTGTAAAAGGTGGTATGGTCTCATATTCTCCAACACCTTCCTTGAGTTATACCTCCAAGTATCTCCCCACCGCCATTGGTTCCTGTTCTTCAAGCAACAAAGCCTCAAAAACTATATCTACAGAAATAACACTAATGCTAACAATGGTACTGATAGAGCAAACTATGAAGGGTACCTTTTGGATCCTGACAACTTAAAATGGTACCGCCTTTCATTCCCCTTGATTCCACCTGGATTTTCCCCGGCCTCATCCTCGGGTGGACTAATCTGTTGGGTTTCTGAAGAAGCTGGTTCGAAGAGTATTCTTCTCTGTAATCCACTCATTGGTTCTTTAATTCAGTTGCCATCAACGTTAAGGCCCAGACTTTGTCCTTCAATAGGTTTAACCATCACCCACTCTTCCATAGACTTGGCTTTTGCGGGAGACGACCTGATATCTCCTTATGCAGTCAAAAATCTAACTTCAGAAAGCTTCCATATCGACGGTGGTGGATTCTACTCCATATGGGGCACAACCGCTTCTCTCCCGAGGCTATGTAGCCTTGAATCAGGGCGGATGGTTCACGTGGAAGGGAGATTCTACTGCATGAACTACAGTCCTTTTAGCGTTCTGGCTTATGACATCTCGATGAACCAATGGTGCAAGATTCAGGCCCCAATGCGCAGATTTCTGCGTTCACCGAGCTTGGTTGAGAACCAAGGAAAGCTCATCTTAGTCGCAGCAGTTGAAAAGAGCAAGCTCAACGTTCCCAAGAGCTTGAGGCTGTGGACACTGCAAGAATGCGGCAGTATGTGGGTGGAGATAGAGAGGATGCCGCAGCAACTGTACAATCAGTTCGCAGAGATTGAAGGCGGGCATGGATTCAACTGTGTCGCTCACGGTGAGTTTGTGGTGATACTGATCAAAGGATCGGATAAAGCATTGCTGTTTGATTTTTTGGGGAAACGGTGGGTGTGGATTCCTCCATGCCCTTACATAAATAATGGTTGTGGAGGAAGAGAAGATGACGGCGTTGATGAGTTGCATGGGTTTGCGTATGAGCCAAGGCTGGCCATACCAATTACAGCTCTTCTTGAACAACTTACCCAGCCCTTCAACTCTTTCAGTGCATAGTCTTAATAGTTAATAGGGATCAATTATTGTGTACTAATTACTGTTGCTAGTTAACAATTCCGCGATGGACTTGCATGTATAATATTTTGTGTTGTTTGTTTTTGAAGCAAAAGGTCCTGCAGGCAGTAGTTGCAGTCATTTCAAAGTAACTTGCATTCCTAATAAAATCTATTGCCACTCGTATATTTGACCATTTTGCATGCTGCACACTTCAATGGCATTGAATCCTTTATCTAGTTCCTTCATATATATAGTGTTGTTGTGGTGGAGGACCTTTCTTCATGCTTCTAATCAAAGATCAGAACAAAATTTATGTTGCATTGTACATAGAGAGAATTCTTCCAGGCATTCGGCTGGCGCCATTTGCTTCAAACTGCTCTGGAACTAAGTTAGGTCGCTGAATCTATTTTCCACATATAGTCAAACGGCATTCAGATATAATGCTGATTAACGGCAAAATAAATCTGGTATTTGGAATAAATTCCCTAGATTCATTACAAGAGAGTCACGAACTCAACATGAAGAAACACGCAAGACACAAAAAGAACATTGATGAAGTAAATGATTTAACTTTACATGTTTTCCTCGTATATATTAATCCTTCCAGAAAACCTCAGAAGGGAAAGAAAGATACATCCACGTATCCAGCAGAAGAAAATACATAATTGATGTGTGCTAACTAATTAACTGAAAAGGGGGTGTACTGAGAGACAGGAAGACGATCCAATGAATACATGGAACACCAGAAATTGTGTTGCCCAAAGGTGAGCCAATAAATTAAGAAAGGTTCTTTAAGGACGAGTTCAATAAAACTGCTTTGCATAACAGCACTTTCAGCTTCAGGTATTTTACCCTCCAAAAGTCTTGGAAAGGTATAATTAGGTAATTGATGCCCCTTCTGTACATCCACGAGGCTGGCTGATATTATTCTAGAAATGATTCCACTGTGTCATCATTTAACTCTAACCAAGAGGATGAGATGGACGTTCCTCTTGAATATGGATCGCAGCTCCTCATTAGCTTCAACACCTATCCTCCTGCATACCGAAATAGTCGAGATCTAAGAAAAGGAGCAATCCGGAAGTATTGAGAAACAGGACATGAGCATATGCTAACCCTATTCTGGAGCCATTCTTCCCCACTAAAATTTTGCGTTGGCTAATCTTGTGAGTGATAAAATGTTGCTCAATTCGGAGAGAGCCATCTCTTAACTCCTTCCAGCACATCAAGCGATGTTCAATTCCATATGGGATTTCCTAATTGAGGAAATTTAATCAGTTCATTAAAATTCATGCTCTTCTAAGGATTGAACTCTGAAAACCAAGCATACCTGATGCACATAATGTAGCAATCTTTCTCTCACAACTTCTAGTGATATGTTCTTCATAACTTCTTCACTCATGGCAAATGGATCTTCATCCCATGATCTTTTTACTGCCTAAGCATACAGAACGACAGAAGAGCAGTTATAAATCTTTGAGGGGGGCAGTTCTATTTTGTCCAGATTATCCACATTCGTGGGCCCCCAGGTGCAATACATTGAAGTCTTTTCTTATGAGAAACAAAACCAAGAAAACAAGTAGCAGAAGTTGCCAGGCTACGATACAGAACTTCATTGATCTTCCCTAAAGTTGTTGTAAATAATAAAATTATAGCAATTCTCAGACAATGTGCCTATTAAAACTCTTGAGCCAAAAAAACATAAGTTGAAGATAAATACATCTATATGCTGGTGAACAAAGGTTGCTTAATTCTATTCCATAAGGATGGAAAATTTCAAAGCAGCTATTAAAAATCCTTAAAACAAAATTTGGGAACAAAAACAGTATACTGTAGTGACCAACTCCCCCATCGTCATAGCACGAACAGCAAAATATCATTCAAGCTACGCTACTAATATTATAGGGATATGTCAACTTTCCAAGAATACCTGTTCCATTAAATACCGAGTAAGATCTTTTACTCCAGCACCCTTCAGTCCTGAGATCATGAAGCACCTATGAAACAGCTAAAGCTGTCAGGCACCACAGCAGAATAGTCAATTAACAGAGGGAAGAATTAACATCAAGAATTACCTTTCATATCCAGGTAGGTCCCTAAATTCCTCAACAACTTTTAGTAGATCATTCTTCTTTGCAATTAAGTCAACCTTATTCATACATAAGATGCGCTTCTGATTTGTGTTGCTAATTGAACCCATTCTTTCAATCAATCTCACCACTCGTGAATCAGGGCTAGATTCATGAAAATTAAGATAAGTCACTGAATTCAGATGTGTAACAGTTTGCTAATATATGTTAGTACAGAATAGCAAAAAGTTGCAGATTGGTCAACACCATATATGCATCAAATATCATTCTGTGGGTAGAATAATATAAAATGGTTTAATCTCTATTTATCTTTGGAACTAGCAAACCAATAGATTCATGAATAGACTAACACAGTACTATAGTTGATTTATCTTCTGGATCAAACATAATTACATGGGGTATTAGACAAGTATTTGAATATTGATTGAGCCTCCACTAACATGGTACAATAATGAGCAAAATGAGACAATGGCATTTTTATAGTTATATGCCCAAAATATCGATGCTCCATGTGCATTACAAGATCAAAAATATTTTTCTATGGATATATCATTGCCTTGTATCATGATAGAGGCATATGTGTGGGAATATTACGAAGGAAAGGAATAACTAGAGGTTTAGTCAAATTTGGAGAGAGGAAAACCTGACCGGATGAGATGCTGTGAATATCAAATATTAATCTGAGCACACAATAGAGGAGTAAGATTCAATTTAGAGAAAGGAAATTTGAACCTGGTAAGATGTCTGTGAACATCAAAAATAACTATCAGCACGTCATATAAGTTAACTGAACTCCATGCACTTTCATTGCGAACTTTGATGTCGTTGTAAGGAAATCCACTTTTCTTTAACATAAGTCCTGGTGTATCAAAGAAACACTGCACGGAAATCAGATTTTGTCAGAAATCGTCAATAAAATGCATAGGGGCATATATAATTTTTTACAGAACAGCAAATATGCACATTGTCCTTCAAATCAAATGGGGCAGATGCACAATGGGGAATTGCAGAGGCATCTGCCCCCGACTCAACAAAAATACCCTTCCCCTAATACAAACAGCACCGAAAGCTCCCAACTGCAGAACATCTATCCCAACAGCAACTGCGTTGCAATATTATTGCTTGCTATACCTCATGCCCCCAGCCCTCTTGACTCCCTCTTCATGTACATAATGGTTACAAGAAATATGCATACTCAGCTGGCCAGTCCTTTCATTGATCTCTTTATCACACATTAGCATAAATTCCATTACTTATCTTGATCTAGTCCAACACAATGCCTAATTCTTGAGAATATTTTTTAAATAAATACATGTAGAGCTGGTAAAAGTTAGTCATATTTTACCAACTAAGTGGAACCTTAGTGCTATACTCTATCCCCTTTTTAGCAAGGGAAATAGGGCGGCTTGAAACAAGCTCCACTGACTTTGCTGCAGAACTCATTTCCTAAACATTTGGGTTAAAAAATACATTGAAGAACAGTAACTTACTTAAAAGTTTTATTTTTTGAAAACGAAAACATGAAACTCATATTAAAATGATTTCTATCTGGAAATGAACAATGAACATTATGATAAACTAGCAATGACTAGATATAAGCATGACCAGACTCATGGAGCTCAAATATGATGAGTTGTTCTTTTTCTCCCAACTGTGACAGTTCCATGGACCTGCCACTTACCATAAATACGGAGCACAATGTGACTCTCACTAAACAATTAGTTGGGAAATAAAATTCTTTCTAATGCATGATACCAAGATTGAAAATGCTTCTCTAGGAAAAATCTAAGAAGAGGGCCACTTTCTGTCACAAAACTCACTACATTGACAAGGAACATTTTACCCAGACTTGGCTAAAATTACAGTCTCCAGTTATCTGTCCACGTTTACATCTTGTTTGTGGGGCATGGGTTTTCTATGTCTGCATGGGACAGGAATACTATGTCATTTTATAGCATGACCATTATAAGTTCAGAAGCATATGAGTTAATTTTTATTCTGAAATTATTCTATACTCCATTGAGAGCAAAGGATAGATATACACAGCTCAGATTCCAGAGATCTTAGGGCGTAACAATTATACTTTGGAGCCCCAGGATCCAGAACATCTCCTGCATCATCTGAACTTGCCCAAAGTTTAAAATTTCAAGATAAAAGATATTTGAATGAACGATAAATTAATTTGCCCAAAAAATGCAGATCAGAAGTACTATGTGAACAAGCATATCTATAGCCACTATGAATATTTGCAAGCAGAGAGGAGTCATGTGATCAAGAAACAACATACAATTTGTGTATCTCCTTTAGTCAAAACTCCCAACACTTCATGAGTGGTGGTATTTATCTTCCGCGAAACAGCTGAAACTTTAGTCCCAACCTAAAACCAAAAATGGGGAAAAGATGGCAAATTCAGAATGGATTCTCATAGATTTTATGCTAAGTAGCACATTGCATGCATCTTCAGGACCAAACACACCCAAAAATCAAACACCAAATCAGACCAAAAGAAAAATCAGTAACAAGTTACAGAACTTGATTGGCATAAAAACCATGCCAAATACAGATTTTAACTCAATCAGCCGATAACATTAAGACAAACTTCTCTCATAAGTTTCATCCAGGTCAATCTATAATCACGGGCGTAAATCAACAAACAAATTATGTATTCTCGGGCCCCCGACCCCCAGAGCAAAAAATGCCAAAGACAAACCATGCCAATGCCAAGTCTTTTGTTTTATTTTAATTAGAAGGCGAGCAAAAGAAAGAAAAAAAGTGAACAGACCATGTAATTAGTGAGAGCAGACTTTCCAGCATTGGGAGCTCCAATAATACCGACAGACAAAGACTTCTGATCCTCTTCCTTCACCTCCCTCTCCTCCACATCCTCATCCTCATCCTCGCCTTCATCCAACGCAGCCTCTAGCAGAGACTTGGCGAGCGTGGCAGCCTTCTTTTTCTTCTCCTCCTCTCTCTCCAAAATTTTTAAATGCGAAATGTCTTCCCCAAACACTTTGCTTTTTACCCTGTCTCTGTACTTTTCGTCCCAGGTTGGCTTCTCATTACCAATATCAATATTATTTCCACCGTTGGAATTGAGATTTAAATCATCAAAATGGGAGCTATCGAATACAGCGTCCTGAGCGGTGTGGCATTCTTCCGCGTTTGGCGGTGAAGGGTCATCGTGCTGAGGCTGGGCTGAGTAGAAGCGGTGAAAAAATGCAGAATTTGTGAGGGATTTCTTCGGGTTGGAAGATAGAGCTCTGGTGATTGATGTCAGTGTTCTCAGCCCCCTTACTGCTTTCATTTCAAACTCTGATTAATGGCAACGGTAACTTTATACCCTTTCTTGATATGCATAAACTTGCGCATATGCGCCTGTATGTCTATATGTGTGTGTGTGTGGAAGTTGCAAATAAAGGGAAGAGCAACTGAGTGGCTTTTGCAGGAGTTGTGGAGTTGCTTGGGGAGACAGAGACAGGGTTTTCGAGGGTTTAGTGGTGGAGGGTGGGACGAAAAATGACTCTTACTTTTTTTCTTTCTTTCTTTCTTATTCTCAGTAAAGCGCTTCGATTTTCCAGAGTATCAACTAAAATCGCATCTGCGGCGAAACTTAGATTGAAAAAGGAAATTTGGATATTAGCTTCAAATTTCAAGAATCTAATGCCATTGTAATAGTTATGGAGTTTGGTTGTCTGGCGTGTGGTATATCTTAACTAAAAGAATCTAAGACGAATCCAAATTAATTATTATAGAGAAATGTATATCTATTCCCCGTGGAATTAGTTCGTGTTAAGAAATATTGTTAATTATAATGCATATATAAAGATATATATTATAAAGTTTCAACCAATTATAGATCAAATTTTAAGCGTGCAAAAATGATGGAATCATTAGCATAAACATGCGTTTGTTTTCACCTTATAATGCTTCGTCAATTGAGTGTGAGAATAGTAAATGAACGAGTACAAATATTAATAGCATAACAAAAATACTTCTTGAAAAACATCAACTACTTTAGAAGTATTTACATATCTCTATCGTTGATTTTGATAGATATTTAGAAATCATAACTAAAAGTTTATGGTGAAGATTAGTGTAGAAAGGTGTAGTCTTGTATAAAAACGTGAAGACTTGTGTATAATTCTCTAGAACTTTCTACACAGTGGTGGGAATTATGTAAAAAATGTAGAAATGTGTAAAAATTTATAGAATTTCTTTGAGAGTTATAGTCTTAGGAAATCTCTAGACTAGTAAATCTAGACAATTGGATAAAATTAATTTTTCGTTCATTTTAGAGGAAAAATAGTACAAATAGGACTAAGGGGTTATTTGTAAGATAAGAAGATAAAATTAAAATTTTTAAGAAAAGTGGTGTGAGGTGTGAGTACTTGTATATACGTATATATTCACTTTGTTGTCATATTAATATAAAATTTTGTGTGCCTTGCCATCTCATTGTTTATTTTATTACTTGGCATCCGCATTTGATTTCTCTATGGTCCTTTTATCATTAATATATTTATTTATAACAATTGTGAAGTTTTAATACAGTTTTCTACTTCATCTTACGATGTTAATATATTTTTTTAAAAAAATTATTTGCTAGTTGAAATAAATTTAAGGCTATGAAGTAGATGGGACGGATATATTCACAATTTAAACTAATATCTTATCATTGTTCTACCCTTTACATGTCTAAAAATAGATGAGTGAGCAATCTTCAACTGTTGAATATCTTCTTAAGGATAGAAGACACTGGAAGAAGACATATCCACAGCAATAGGCCTAGTAGTAGAAGGCATGGAAGTTGTCTCTTCAAAGAAATTGCCCTTCCATCTCTTCTCCAACCAATCAAGTGGCTTCATTCCTCCAGTGTAGGTCAGAGTATATTCCAACGGGAGGAGTTCTTTTGGTAGTGGGATTTTTTGGATGAAAAGATGTTGTATTGCATAACGAAATGAGAAGTGGTGAGATATAAAGCAAAAAAAATAAAAAATAAAAAATAGAGAATAGTTGTTATAGTTTTAAAAATCTAAGTGAGTTCCTTTTATTTTAAATTAATTTATACAAAGTGAATAAGATCTTTAAGCATATGTTGTTGAGATAAGATATTAATCACTAAAGTAGAAATAAGATATTAAGGTTTTGTTTAGTTATGTTTTCTTAAAACAATATTATGTTGGGAAAAATATAATCAAATATATCTCTATTTTTCCTAAAAAACACATCTTCTCAATATATATACATTATATATTTTATTATTATTCTAACATTAAAAAAATTACTCAATTTCATTTTCTCCCAAAAAATCCAACAAAAAGTATTAATTTGGTTGCTACAGCAAAAAAATATCCCCTTCAAAACAAAAATAAACATACAAAAAAATAACTTTCACATTTTTCAATAATTTATTTTCTCAAAATACATAATAAAATCAAACAATAAAAACAACCAAACATCCTCTAAATTTTTGAAAAATCATCACCTTGCACTTATCAGGAAATATTTTGATGAAAATTTATTTTTATTAATTTCACTCACTCATACTTGAATTTTTGAAATAATAAAGTTTCTAGATAAATGTTTTTTCCTTGTGAATTTTGTTTTTTCAGTCAATATAATCAAGTAACTCAACGCATGAAATTGATTTTTCAACTTTAATAAAAAAAAAGAAAAAAAGAAAATGCTAAACTAAATGGGCCAAAAATATGGAAGAAACTACAATATAGAAAGTTTACAAGCCCATACATTTGGGAATTTGTAGAGCTTTGAAGCGGAAAATCCAGTAGTCTGGACTGTGGACTGGAGGGGCACTCCACAGTCCACACTTACTGCTTTCGGGCCCATGTCCTTCTCCAGTCCTCATCTCTGTCCAGTGGATCCAAAATCATGCAATTAGTTACCAAAGGAACGGAGTGCTGGCTCTGGAGGGAAAACGAAGAGAAGGGAGGGTTCAAGATTGGGAGCGCGCGGAGAAGATGCCGGTGGCGAGACCAGAATCATCGGATTCCAGGGTGATCGCTCACATTGACATGGATTGCTTTTATGTTCAAGGTTTTCTGTTCTCCCTTTCCTTTGTTCTTAGGTTGATTTACGCGCGTATACTGTGCATCATCACTATTGGCGGAATTATGAATTTAAATGACTTTCCCCCTAATTTCTTGACTATTTCCTTTTAGATTGTTGGTTTCCATGTGGTATGGGGGCCCCTGTATTCATTGGACGTTTCTTTTCCGGAATTTCCATGAATTCTTTTATCATTATTCACTCAAGATTGGATGTAATACTGTGAGTCTTCTTGCATTTTTTTTTCAAGAGTGATAGGTTTTCCGTGAATGTTCACGCGTTCTTTAGTCAAGATTGGTGGTTTTATTTGAATTTTTTTCACCTTCTTTTTTCGGGATGGGTGGTTTTTATGGGTTCTTTCATTCAAGGTAAGGTTGGTGGGTTCTTTGGCTTTTCTTGCTTTTCTACTCGAGTTAGTTGGTTTTCTCGTGTATTTTCTTACTTTCTTTGTCCAAAATTGCTGATTTCCTTGTGTGTTTTCTTCCTTTCTTTGTTCGGCATTGGTGGTTTTAGGATCGTACTTTAGTGTGGTGATACAAGGGTCTACCTATTTGGTTTTCCTGTCTTTGATTTTCCAAGGCTCTTCACGGAACACGGCTCCCTGTTTTAATCATCATTTTATCAAAACAAGTGACTAGTAGGTTTTAGAGGCAAAGATTATTTGCATCTTGGCCAAGTCCACTAATAACCTCTTTGTGACAAATGCTGTTGGATGTGAAACTCCTATTTGCTATATACTGCTTCCTTGTGTGGAACTGTGCTCACATAAATTATTTTATTGCCTTGGCAGTTTACAAACATCACAAGGGCTTCTCACTTTCTGTTAATCCTTTTCATTTTCATATATTAAGTCTCCCACTAATGTCTTTTGCCTTGTGTTGTTAGTTGAGCAGCGGAAACAGCCCGCTTTAAGAGGTCATCCTACTGCTGTTGTACAGTACAACTCCTGGAAAGGAGGAGGCCTTATTGCTGTGGGTTATGAAGCTCGTAAATATGGGGTCAAACGGTAAACATTAAAATCTGAAAGTACATTTAATTGGAAGTTGCTGTATGTTTGACTCGTAGATGTTGAAACTTTCCATGTGGTTTCAAGTTCAATGCGGGGAGATGAAGCGAAGAAAGTCTGTCCGGATATTCATCTTGTTCAAGTTCCTGTGGCTCGTGGTAAAGCTGATTTGAGCTTGTACCGCAATGCTGGTTCAGAGGTCTAAATAATAAATACTTCTTATCCCATCCTTTTTCAAACTTACACATCTACTCACTGAAATTGAAATGTTTGCAGGTGGTATCTATCCTTTCAAGGAAGGGTCGATGTGAACGTGCTTCTATAGATGAGGTTTATCTAGACCTTACTGAAGCTGCTGAAACAATGTTAGCTGAAAATCCTCCTGAGCGATTAGAAGCAATTAGTGAAGAGGCTCTTAAGTCTCATATATTGGGGCTTCATTTGGTAGGTGGTCCTGCCTTGCCTTGGTTTTGTTTTCTTTGCAGTGTTGTGCTGCTAGACCAATTCAAGCATGACAAGTGGACAATGCAGCTAAGGTTTAATCTGACTTTGAAAATTGGAGAAATATGAAGTACCTCCATTAGTTTAAAATGCATACTCTCCAGCCCCCCACTCCCATCCCCAGCTATTCATGCCACCCACTGCACACTCAGCTTTGACCTCCGAGTCAGTCACTTGGTGGCCAAGACCAAGTTCAAGTATAGGAATGGCCAGTTCCACAGCATGCCTGTATGTATTGCTAACAGTGAAAACTTGAGTAGTTTTGTTCCTTTTCTAGCAAAAACCTGGGAAACAGATTACAATTAAAGAAAAGTGAATCACAAGATAAATAAGTGTAATTCTTGCAAGATCATTGATAAAATTCTTAAACTTACAAAAATTATAAATTAGCCAATTTTTTTAATACTTGTGAGATATTCTACAAGGATAGAATTCTTTTGGGGGAACGGAAAATGATTGCTCAAAAAAAAAAGAGCACAGAGTTTCCTATTCCTAGTTTGTTGTTATCTATTTATTTTTAGTTTATTTCTTCTGTCACTCCTGGTCTATTTCTTCTTTTATCTTGCTTGTGTAAGGGCTACTGCAATTAACTTGTCATGTGTACCCAGGATGGAGCCAACACTAGAGATTGTGTGAGGGAGTGGATGCTTAGGAGCGATGCTGATCATCGTGATAAGTTATTGGCCTGTGGAGCACTTGTTGTTGCAGAACTTAGACTTGAAGTTTTGAAAGAGACTGAATTTACATGTTCTGCTGGTGTAGCTCATAATAAGGTTAGAGGTGGTATTCACAATTTTAGCTACATCCATGTATTTCTTGTCAACATCAGTGTGCAAAAAAATGTCTCTCAGGACTCTAAAGGAATATTTATGTTGTGTCCAGATGCTGGCGAAACTAGCAAGTGGTATGAATAAGCCTGCTCAACAGACCATTGTGCCTTTGTCATCTGTGAAGAATTTGCTTGAATCTCTGCCCATAAAGAAAATGTAAGTTCATTTTCTTTTGGAATTCTTCAAATGTTAAAACAAAATTTTCTTGCTCTAATGACTATTAGTGTTATAATTTTTTTGGTGAAGGACAGCGATTCTCTTTGGATATTTAAATTCAAGTTCTAGTATTATTTAAAACAGAACTTATTACAGGAAACAGCTTGGGGGTAAGCTTGGAACTGCTTTGCAGGATGACCTTGGTGTGAATGCAGTTGGGGATCTATTGCAGTTTTCAAAGGAGAAGCTCCAAGAATGCTATGGCATTAATACTGGGTTGTTATCTGCCTCAAAATTTCATGTTGTTTCTTCTGTATATAAGAATATTGTTGTATTTATTTACTGGTTTTGACATTACAGGAACTGCCTTATAACACACAACAATTATCCCATTCCAGTCAGATCCTTATCATCCACAACTGTTGCTCAAATTCAAGAGATACTTAATAGCTTTCAGTTACTAAGACATAAGAATATATTTCTTGTATGTTTACTTTTGAGTTACAGTACCTGTGGTTGTATATTTTGCCAGTGGAAAGAAAAGAAAAAAGAGAAGAAGATAAAACTACATTGCTTTTAATTGAACATTTGTACTTCTTAGTTTAAAGGTTAATACTTTTCATCATACCCTTCTGTTCTGTTCTGTATGGTGAATCTTTATCTAGAGTGTGTCGATGAGGTAGTTCATGTAAGTATGTTTGTTCTTGTAAAGGTTCATCTTGGAACATAATTGAAGTTGATGGAAAAGTTGAGAAAAGTTCTGCCATGTGAGAATCTTTTCTACAGTCTGCATCTTGGTATTGCACTCTCATTGATTTTGCATTTGTTTATTATCCATGCAGTACTTGGTTATGGAATATTGCAAGGGGAATCTGCGGGGACGAGGTTGAGAGTCGCCTTCTTCCCAAGAGTCATGGTTCTGGGAAGACATTTCCTGGACCTCAGGCACTTAAAACTGTCTCTTCTGTACGTGCTTTTGTGAAAGATTAATCCTGGATCAGTGACTCGTCTTTCTAGTCTACTACATAATTGAAGTTGCACTTTATTAAAAAATTGGTGTCCTTTGGTTCATTTCCCTTTATTTCTGCTGGTACTATTGCAGGTCCAACAGTGGCTTTATGAACTTTGTGAAGAACTGAATGAACGACTTCTTTGTGATCTGGAACAGAATAAACGCATTGCTCATACTCTCACCCTACATGCAAGTGCATACAAGGTCTTTGTCCTCTGATTGAGTTTCCACTTCAATGTATCCGTAAAAAACTCAATTTTTTCTTTTTCCTTTTCATATCATCTCCATATTGAGGAGCCTATGTTGCATTTGAATCTTTATATATTATACGGATCTCATGTTTTTTTCACATTTCATCCTCCAGTTGAATGACTCAGAATCACTTAAAAAGTTTCCTTCGAAGTCCTGTCCATTAAGGTATGGGGTCACCAAGATTCAAGAAGATACCCTCAAGTTATTTCACGCTGGGCTGCGTGAATACATTGGAATTTACCATGTTGGGACAAAGGAAGGCAAGCATCATGAGTGGGCAATAACTGGTCTTTCTGTCTCGGCCAGTAAAATAGTTGTGATCCCATCTGTGAGTCAAAGTGGATTTGTGTTTTGCTGCTGTTGTTTTTCTTTCCTTTTTATGCACTCTTTTACACTTAACGAATTGTATATTGTCTAGTGTCTTGAAGAAGTTCATTTGATTGGTTTAGCACTTCTGCTTAATGCTAAACTATGGTTCACTGACTATTGAATTTTCAAGGAATGTGTGATGTACCATCCAATGTGCAGTGGATCCTTTAAAAACCCAATAAATTTGTTAATCTTGTTGCACTGTAAGTGCTTTTTGAAGGTTGATGTTCCATACAGTATGTTGAATGCCCAGATCTAATGGTGTTTGGTTTTTGTATTTAAGAGATCTTCTTAATCAATCCATTACCATTGAATTCTTTTCCATAATATCCATGTGTCTTGTCCTGCCTCAATTGTATGTTTTGTTGGCACCAATTCAGTTCTTGGGTGGCAATTTGGCTTGTTTTTAGATTTATCTTTATATTGTTAGCTTGATTTAGTTGGTGATGTGAAATATTATGCTACACTGAGTTAAAAAGTGCTATTTTACAATATATTGTCTCAATAGTTTTACTTTTTTGGAGCTGATTGGACCTTTTCACTTTGCTAGCCATTTTGTTGTATATCTAACAAAGTTTGCTTGACATTTGTAGTAAATCTCAGTTCTTTTTTCTCTGCAATGCTTTGGCAGGGAACACAATCAATTATGAAATATTTCCATAACCAAAATCAAAGTTGCACTTCTACAGATGAATCAAATGACATATACACCCAAGATGCTGTATCTTTATCATCTTCAGGTTCTATTTGTTGCTATTCTGGTTGTGAATTTGGTCCATTACCACTTGTTCCCTTGGTTTATTTATGTTGCCTTGATTTAGTTATCTTTTTAACTGGACTGCGTAGGATTGCATTTGACTGACCACCAGATGGACACTTCTGAGGATGAAGGAATGTCTAAGCATGACATGCCAAGTCTGAATCCAGATGGAGATGAAACAGAAGCGTGTAAGGCAAGGTTTGAAATCATAATTTTGATGTCTTCTGTACAAAATGAAGTTAAAGATAAAATCGAGTGACATTTTCTTACTTATTCAGAATGTCAATATTGATTGATTGTCTTTCACATTTTAATGCATTTAGGCTTTTACACAGATATATTATGTCTTTTAGTGATAATGTTAGTAATTGGGTGCCGCCCCCCGGCAGGTGTTTTTAATTATGATTGGAGTGAAGTTCTCGAGGCAATTTTACATATTAGGAAACTATGTTTGCATGTAGAAAAGAGAGATGATAGTATTGTAAGGATGGCGTGTCTGCAAAATAATGCTTGTTTAATATATATACATCTTAGGCATAAGAAAATAATGAAAGGCTGTTATGATGCGTGATGCATACCTCCTCTCTAACCATGTTAGCAGAGTTAGAGGGTTTTTTGTTTCCAGTTTGTTGTTGCTGTTTTATCAGGAAATAAAGCTGAAAGTATGTGAGTTTAGATTGGAGAGAAGTAATTATGTTTTCCCATTGAAAGTCCCTAGTGAATATTTGTCTTGTAACTATCACATTGTTATGATCTTATTACTAGCTTAGTAGCTCACCTCTGGCCGCACATGGTTTTTCCTTTCAGGATGCAATTTTTACCACAAAAATTTTCCAATGACCAAGATCCAACTTCCTCTGGAATGGAAGAGTATAACAATGGGCTCACAGAAGAAATTTCCACATCTCGCTCAAGTGGTTCTCATCCATGCTTAGCATTGCTTTGTTTCCTTGCTTTCCCCTTTTTGTTTTTCGTTTTCCCACTGATTCAAAGTCTGTTCCAAATCAGGTAGTAAAAATGGCTTGGGATCAAAGCCTACTCAGTCAAAGACGGATTTCCTTGGACCTGGTTTGAAATCAGAGAAACGGAAAAGGAAGTTTGGAAAGGAAAAGGTAAGAACATTCTCTGTTTATTTATCACTAAATGGAATTTTAAATTGTTTATGCAACTATGAGGACGAGAATAATTTGATGCCTGAGATTCTGTAGTGAGCATTCTCTCAGAAGTATCACCTGTCGGTTAAGACCCTCATGATTTTGTCATTTGCATGTTTAATAATTTTACCCCGCTTGAGCTCAACGTCATATAATAGAGAAGTCAAGTTGATAAAAGATGGAAGTGTCTAGTTGAAAATGGTTACCTTTTTGTTGGAATATTTGTTTTCTTTTATATCTTTGAATTGGTTTTAAAGTCCATAGTTGTTTCCTCATTGCTCTGGTTTTCAATGATCTGCTTTGTGCTTGCTAAATATTGCTACTATCATGAGAGTGGAACCTTAAGTACGTTCATGGATTTTTATACCAGGGAACTGCTTCTATCTTGAGATTTTTCCATAGTCATGACTCGTGCTCTTTTCCTGGGCATGCCCATGCTAAGACTTTTGAAGAGGGTGGAGCATCTTCCTCTGGTAATTTGTGAAGCTTTGCTAATAAAAATTTCTTGCAATCCCCAGAAGCCCTGGATAGAGGTCACCAGACATTCCCCCCGGTTTTATATTGGGTTGTACTGAATTGTTCAGATTTTCAAGCAATAACTAATGGCTGTTGTGAATTTTTGAAAGGTAAGTTGCTTCAAGAAAACCAGCAACAAATGAATGGGACCACCCTGATTGCATGGAAAATGGGACAAGATGGTTTCAGCAGTGATGCATGGAGTTACAAGACTGATGAAATTGACCCTACGGTCTTGAATGAATTGCCACCTGAAATTCAGGCAGAAGTGCGCGGTTGGCTTCAGCCACTGAAGCGTGCCAATAATGTGAAAAGGGGTTATAGTATTTTTAACTATTTCTCGCCATAGATTCTATCATCCTATCCCTAGTTGGTTATTTTACAGAAGAATCCTCTTCTATGCTGTCAAGAAAAGACTTGAAATTTCAAGTTTGGATAAGCTTGATTTGTGTCCCTATTATGTGTAAGAGCGGAATGTGCCTCGTTATTTATGACATCCTGTTGTAGCAATAATATGTACAGTTGAATATGTAATTGCAGTTGAAATTTTGGCATCCCTACTGCCTTTATTTGCTTGGTTTACACGAGTCTAAAAGAGAGTTTTATATGTTAGTTCTCCAGCTCCTTGGTTATAACTAAAGGAGTCTGTCAGAGGGAAAAGCAGAAAAAAAGGAAAAGCACATGATCCAGTTCTGCACGCAAAGTTCATTCTATTTATATATGTAATGCAGAGACAATAAGAGATGTAAAAGTTTTCCTCAGAAAAGAGTAATGGCGACCAGCAATTCAGAAAGTCAGAGCTGGCTGCCATAGTGTATAATCTTGCTAGTCGTAGTGGTAATAACTGTAATTTTTTGTCAGGCTGCGATGAGTGTTAATGACATAGTCACTTCTGGGGCGAAGCCTTTGTTTTTCCTTTATTACTTCACTTCTAGCCGCCTTGATGTTGATCTTGCAGAAAAGGTATGGCAGTTGTATGTGGCCTTTTATTTTATTATCAAATGCAATTGTCTTGAAGTTTTCTGATGAAGCAAAGCAAGTTCAAACATCTTGCTATCTGCTATTGCAGACCATCAAAGAACGGTCGATGGTTTCGTTTCTTTTCAAAAATTAGTTCCATCTATTGGTTTTGCCTGTCGACAGCAGGTATTTGTGCTGAATTCTATTTCCTTTATTAGACCATTGATCTCTCTCTCTCTCTCTCTATCTCGGGATACTCGTGTTATCAGCAATGCACCAGATGCAAATAATTTACATCTTATTTCATTTTTTATAGTTTTGAGAGTGGACATAATATCTGTTATGTAGGAGCTTTGGATTCCTGCGTGTACTGTAATATGCATTGGACAAACATACTGTGGTTGGTCATGTCTTTGATTTGAGTTGTTTTCTTTATTTTATGAGTGTGCTTATACGTGTCTGATCGTGTATGGGTTACAGGTGAAACTAACCTGCCTATGAGGGGACCATGGTAATAGCTGAGCACACTAGGGGTGTTGACTCAGCTTCTTCTGCATTCCTATATCGTATATAATATTTCTCCATGTCTCCACGAGGTCTAAAAGAGAGTTTTATATTTTAATTTTGCAGCTCCTTTGTTTATGACAAAAGGAATCTGTCAGTGGGGAAAAGCAGAAAAAAAGGAAGAGCACATGATCCAGTTCTACACGCAAAGTTCATTCTATGTGTATATATATATGTAGTGCAGAGAGAGTGAGAGATGTTAAAGTTTTCAGACTAATGGATACCAGCAATTCCGATAGCCAGGCGAGGAAGAGGTGGCTGCCAAAGCGTATAATCTTGATCCGCCATGGTCAAAGCTTGGGTAACAAAGATGAAAACACCTTCAGTAATTTGCCGGATCACCGCGTTCCGTTGACCTCGCAAGGCGTCGAGGAGGCCAGGGAGGCAGGCACCTTGATCAGGAAACTATTTGACGAGTCTTCACCCAACGGCAACTGGAAGGTCTATGTCTATGTTTCCCCTTACGAACGCACCAGGTCAACAATGACGGAGGTTTTTCGGTCGTTTCCCAAGAGCAAAGTTGTTGGGGTTAGAGAAGAGTGCAGGGTGAGAGAACAGGACTTTGGGAACTTCCAGGATCCCAAGAAAATGAAAGAGCTCAAGGAAATCAGAAACAAGTTTGGGAGATTCTTCTATCGCTTCCCCGAGGGGGAATCAGGGGCCGATGTCTACGATCGAGTCTCCAGTAAGTGTTTTATTTTCCCTTTCCTAGTATTATGTTGATTGATATTTGGGTGTATGCAATCAATATTATTGAACTGTAAATATGGGTTGCACGCAGATTTTCTTGAAACTCTGTGGCGGGACATAGACATGAAGAGGTTTGGTCACAATCCGGAGAGGGAGGAGCTGAATCTTGTAATTGTGTCGCATGGGCTGGCAATTCGTTTCTTTCTGATGAGATGGTTCAAGTGGACAGTTAACCAATTCGAAAGGTTGAAGAATCTGAAGAACGGTGAGTTCCGGGTGATGGAATTAGGATCGGGGGGAGAATACAGCCTGGCCATCCATCATGACGACAAAAAGCTCAAGGAATGGGGACTTTGCTCTGAAATGATTGCCGACCAGAAACTTCGAGCTACGGGTGAGCAGAATAACGAGTGTCTTTGGTTTGATGCTTTGATTGACCACCCTGCCGAAGCCGAAGCCGAAGCCGAAGCCAAAGTGAATGTTTGATTATTGGCCATATATTTTTTGTCAATGTGTGCACTGTTAGCCGTTAGAATCCCATGCAGTCTGTGTGCGTGGTGTGTGTAATGTGCTTGTGTTTGTGTTGTTTCTGTCGACTCAGAAGGAAAATAAGAAATGAGTATGAATAAAATTGAGTGGTTGGACTTACGTTTTGGATTTTTATTGGAAAGTGAAATATATATATATATATATATATATATTATTCCTTCAACATTTATTATAGCACGTGTGTGCATAGATGCCACGATACAAATTAGCCAGCACTTAACCATTTAAGTAATGCTAAAGATAGAACTCAAAATGGATTTGGCCGCATGACACATGCTTTACTTCTGATGATATTTTATTAAGATTAAGGGACTTACGATGGTGCTTTTGTCCTAAAAATATTTAGGCTTTATTTGGTTATGTTTCATAAAACAATCTTATTTCGAGGAAATATAATTAAATATATTTTTATTTTTCTTTTAAAATGTATATTTTTCAATATATACATACATATTATATATTATATATTTTATTATTATTTTAATATTAAAAAAAATCACTTCATTCCATTTTTACCTTAAAATTTCAACAAAAAAGTATTAATTTGACTACTACAGTAAATAATGTCTCCTCCAAAATATGAACAAGTATACAAAAAAATAACTTTCACATTCTCCAATAATTCATTCTCCCAAAACATATAATAAAATCAAACGAAAAACATAATCAAACAATACCATAGGCTTTGCTTGGAACAATATTTTTTTGTGAAAATACAATTAAACATATTTTTATTTTCTTTCCAAACGTACATTATTTAATAAATATATTATTCAAACATTGCACTCAAAAAATTTAACAAAAAATTATTGATTTTACTGTTACAATAAAATATTAATTTGACTACTACAGTAAATAATGTCTCCTCCAAAATATGAACAAATATACCAAAAAATAACTTTTACATTCTCCAATAATTTATTTTCCCAAAACATATAATAAAATCAAACGAAAAACATAATCAAACAATATCATAGGCTTTGCTTGGAACAATATTTTTTTGGGAAATTACAATTAAACATATTTTTATTTTCTTTCAAAACATACATTATTTAATAAATATATTATTCAAACATTGCACTCAAAAAATTTAACAAAAAATTATTGATTTGACTGCTACAGTAAAAAATATCTCCCTCGAAAATATAAATAAACATACTAAAAAATAATTTTTACATTTTTCAATAATTTATTCTTCTAAAATACATAATAAAATCAAACAAAAAAACATAATCAAACATTTCCATCGTTATGATCTCCCTAACACTAACAGGCATTTAATCTTAATTTGAAGATAATTAGAAGGCAAATTTATCATAAGAAAATAACAAATGTACTATCTGATAAAGTGATCAACAATATTGTAAGTTGCTAAGGCCACAAAAAGTGCAATTAATCAGAGACTTTCATGATTTTATAGTTGCCCAGACATAATTAGGAATTGATCACTAATCAATTCTTTTTCTTGAGAATAAAAAGGAAAGAGAAGGAGGGTGGGGCGTAGGGGGGAGTTGGGTACAGAGAGATAATTAAAGAAAAGAGAAGCGCTATTCTGAAAATATAGAAACTTTGGGGGATCAAATTAGAAATGACCAAAATGATTATTTTCAGAGACAGAAGCTTGGGAAAAAAGGCAGCTTTACCAAAATATATACCGCTGCTGCGCCGGAGAAGTCCCAACGCCGATCTTCATCGACATTCTTTCGCGCCCAAACATTTTGCTTAGATTCTCGTTACTTTTGCGAGATCCATATTCAGATCTTTCATAAGGTTCTTACTTTCGTTTTCTCTATCTGGTTGTCTAATTGGGTGTTCAGTTGTGTTTCTTCGTGATTTTCTTTTTGATTATCTGTAAATCCATCACTGCTTTGCTTATTGAGTTCAGAGGAAGATATAAAATGTTGGAACTTTTCTTTTTCCTTTTCTTTTCTCTTTCTTTTGGGTGGGGTATAGTGGGAGTTGGGTCTTGCAGGTGAATAATTTTCAAATTAGGGCAGAGGAAGCTCAAATAATGCACAAGTAAATGAAAATATGATAGGATAAAATTTAAACATGAAATTCCAGTTTAAGAAAGCTGTGCTGTGCGTTCCATCATATTGTATTTCTTTTATATCTTTGGTTAAAAGTGATGCTTGGACCCCTCCCTACTGTGAATTTTTGCACTTCCTGCTGGAGTTGTCAAAGTGACGCCAGAATATTATTAAAACTGACTAAAAGAAAATTAGGCGTAGGATCATAATTAGGTTCACCGGCTTTTGTTACAGGATTGTGTCAATTGCAAAGATCAATCTTTCTGTTGGGAATTAATGTGAATTCTTGAGTTGCAAAAACAATTTTTACTGCATGTATGATAGTCTATATAATGGCGGCAATGTTATTGGTTTTCATTTCTCTCTATTCCTGTCTATGATAAGTGTTAACTTGTATAATCTTTCACTTATATTTTATCTGTACTCTGTTGTGGTTCAGCATTATACTATGTTAGTCTCATTATTACAGCATTTCTATGTAGAACATAAGATGTCGCGGAGGTATGACAGTCGTACAACGATCTTCTCCCCAGAGGGTCGCCTTTACCAAGTTGAGTATGCAATGGAGGCCATTGGGAATGCAGGGAGTGCCATAGGCATATTATCTAAAGATGGGGTTGTGTTGGTTGGTGAAAAGAAAGTGACTTCCAAGCTTCTACAAACCTCTGCATCCACTGAGAAAATGTACAAGATTGATGACCACGTTGCTTGTGCTGTAGCTGGAATTATGTCTGATGCCAACATCCTCATTAACACTGCAAGAGTCCAAGCTCAGCGCTATACTTATGCCTATCAAGAACCAATGCCAGTTGAACAGCTAGTCCAATCCTTGTGTGATACCAAGCAAGGCTATACCCAATTTGGTGGACTCCGTCCATTTGGTGTTTCTTTTCTTTTTGCAGGTTGGGATAAAAACTATGGTTTTCAACTCTACATGAGTGACCCAAGTGGAAATTATAGTGGTTGGAAGGCTGCAGCTATTGGAGCAAATAATCAGGCTGCTCAATCAATGCTTAAGCAGGACTACAAGGATGATATCACAAGGGAAGAGGCTGTTCAGCTTGCTCTGAAGGTGCTTAGTAAGACAATGGACAGCACGAGTCTCACTTCAGATAAGCTTGAGTTGGCTGAGGTCTTCCTCTCCAATGGAAAGGTTAAGTACCAGGTGTGCTCACCAGAGGCTTTGAGTAAGCTGTTACTGAAGTCTGGAGTTACTCAACCTGCTGCAGAGGCTTCTTAAGAACTGTATCTGGTTGACCTTAGTATCAGAACTTATTTGCTTGTGTTTTAAGTTCATTCTCTTTGAATACGATGTCCAATGTTTGAGTACAATCTGAGATGCAGTTGACCATTTAAATATTCGCTTCCCCCCATTTTTCTTCCTCCTCTTTTCCGTGCCTGGTATGTTTTTTTGAACACACAATAGTGCCAAGCAAAGATGAATTAACTACGACATGTTCGGTTCAAAACGTCAATCTGCTTTGGTTTTGTTTTTAACATTACAGTTCAGTTGTGGTTATTTGTTTCTCTTCCTGGCTATAAACACTTGCTTTAAGAGCCCGGCCCTTGGCAATTGAGAATTAGATTTTCCTTTAACAGCATTAAGATTTGCAGTAAAGATTTCCAAATCGGCAGCAAACGTTTATATTGTTTACCGAAGGGAGCTGCTCCGTTGTAATAGGAAAGCTATGCTGAAAAAGAGAAGCCATGCTTCCACAAGTTGAAAAAAATCCGTTTCAAATAGTACGCCACCACAATTTGTCGGATAGAAAAGCAGAAGAAATGTGCTTTGTAAAAGTTGGAAACAAGTTCCTAGCAACTCTGTTGCTCAGAAGAAAGCCAATCTTGAACAGCCCCCAAGTTGGGCAGCACGATAGCACCAGATTTCCGCCAAGCCTCAGCATCTGGTGTTTTGAATCTGTCTAACAATAGGGCGTGCATTCCCACGCTCTTTGCTGGCAAAAAGTCCTTGCGCATGCTGTCTCCAATATGAAGAGTCTCTTCCGGCGCTATGTTCCCTGCCCTTTCCAAGGCTATCTTATACAATCTTGGATCAGGCTTCTCCACACCTTCAAGACCTGAGAATACACCAAAGTCCCACTCTGATCCCTGAACAAATTCAAGATTTAGCCTTATCAGACATGGCAGAGGAAGACCATTGTATTTAGTGAAAGAAGAGTGGACAAAGTTCATGTGCTGTGATGCTTTATATCATGTGTACTTTCACCTGATGCAAACCCAGTGCTGGAAGAATCACATCCTGATACCTATACTCTGCATTGCTCACAATTCCAACAATAATACCCTTTCCACGTAACCATCTTAGGAATGGCTGTGAATCTGGAAAAACAGTATACGGTGCAGAGGAACCAAAGGTAGCATATATGCGTTTGAAAATCTTCTCAAACGTTTCTTCATCATAATCATATCCTGCCTGTAAGCAGATTAAGATTGGAATAAGAAGCTGCTATTAACTGAAATTTATGACTAGATTTGACAAGTTTTTCCTATTCCTACAGTTTCTTAGCAAATGTTTGTGATGCAAGCAGGACAATGAAATGCAACAAAATAGCCCATGATAGTTCAATCTCTCTCACCCGGACAAAAGAATCTCGTACGCATGTCTTCCACCAACTGATGTTGGGCATCTTCTCCGCAAACCCAAAACATGGATGCTTCTTTGCCATCTCTGTATAAGCAAGTTTAAAACCCTCGTGCACTCGTTTATAGTCGGGACATGGGAGTCCAATTGATTTTGCTGCCATGCAATAATAGTCACCAAGCTCTCCTTTGTAAGCTATTAGCGTACCAGTCACATCAACTGTTATTACACGCAACTTTGTTAGCATGGACATTTTCAAGAAGCTGCAGTAGAATGCTGCGGCCAAAGGTCAGTGGCTGTACACAAATAGACTCGAGTGCTAAGCTCCCTTGGTAAATTCAGAATCCCTACATCCAGTATAGTGCATCAATTTAAATCGTTAAAGGATGTTCCAATATGTCATTTGAGCATGAGGACTTTCCAAGTAATATAAAACACATTACATAACTAACGGGACCAACTCTTGTTCATAAAGAAATGACTCACAAGTAAAAAGCATCTCCAACTGAATCATAAGGTCATTAAGTTATCCCTACAGAAGCTCAGATATGATAAATGATTGTTCCACTTGTTTTACATTCACAATTAGACGTTAATTTTCTCGCTAGTTTCTTACAGTTCATTTCATTCAAGTATTAGTAGAATGCATTAATGGGAGCCTTTCTTTCATGATCCATATACAGTTTGTTCCTTTTCTTAGGAGGGAATTAGTCCATCCATTAATGTTATTCTATAGTAAATTTTCAGGGTAAGGCCAGAAACTACAGGGGAAGCACTTGATGACAGAATCAGTGAATCACCTACACAGTAACCAACCATAGCAAATAATACAACTATGTGACATCCATATCATGAAGCCATGACAATGAACCTGAAATTGAGTAAGCTAAAAATACTAGGTGGTGGCTGCAAACGAGATATAAAGATAGGGGATTATAGATAACTTGAATATACGGGTAGATTGAGATCTTGTAATTAAGGGTTTTCTCTAAGTGATGATAAGCATCCTGTGCATGAAATTTCTTTTGCCCCGTAGATAAATTCAATAAATAGCTTGGTAGTCATGCTTGCAGACAATACCATGTGTGAAGTATTGCTAAAAGCATCAGGCTGGCCAGAGAACTTAACATTGTTTCAGATACATCAATGTCAGTTAAAGAAGAGAAAAGGAGCAATGAGTTAACCATTCACTACAGGGTCTAGTTACTAGGACCATCTATTCATGTCTCTGTAATCAAGCACACAATTCTAACACAAAAAGGTGGACAACCATAAAACAAGGTGAATTGATACCATTGAAATAAGTGGAATTTGAAACATTTGTATGACCAAAATACAGGTGTATTGTCCTGTGTAGATAAAAATATAAAGGAAACACAGAATCACATAAATTATGACAATACTTATATTGCTAATAATTAGTATTTCCAGCATCAAATAGGCATACTAGAGATGAAAGCCTCCAAGCATGAGATGACAACGAATCACAAATTGAAAGTTGATGATTTTTGAGAACTTCCACTTAATGAGATTCAAGACTATCAATGGAATGTGGTCTACCGTTGCTGGTGTACTAATATCTAAACAGGATCAGCTCTTGATATTTATCTCAATTGCAAAATTTTTCACCAATCATGATCTTAATCTCAGACAAAAGTCGAAATCTTTCAAATAGCCAAACTGATGCAGATAAACCCGAAAAAAGAAAAAAAATTATAAATGCTGATTTGACATAGCGTACTCAGTGTTTGGAGAACCAAAACAGGTAGGAAAATAAAAGTGATTAAATTTCTACTCAATCTTTAAACACAAAAAAAAGGGAAAAAAATATATCATGGAACACATCCCAGGATCCTGCTAAAACAGTACAAAACTCCCAATCTGAATCCCATAGTCCTTAGATAAATAATAATTACCCGACGAACGAATGAAATCAACAATCGAGAACAAGGACCGACGCAGCCGGAATCACCAGACATGCTCTTCAAAGTACAAATTCTTAAGATTAAAGAAATCACAGATGCAGAAAATGCGGAAAGCTCTAGCTTAACTGAAAAAAGATAGAAATAAAAAGCTAAACTTTTAGACTATTTATTCACAAGGAGTTTACCAGAGGAAACAAAAGCCAAATAAGGGGAAAAAATGAACAGATATAGTGAATTACCCAGGAGCTCAGAGAGGTCGCAAATTGAGTAGCTCCATTTGAATCGGCTTTAATTTTGTATGTAAGTTCGCTTCAGAGCCTCAGCATTGATTCATGGGGAACCATTCTTGATTCAATTTTCAGTGTAGCTCCCCAAGTTTTGTTTCGAAATGACTGCAGCTTCGTCAACTACCTATTTATGCTGTCAAGAGAATACATATAGCAGTTGGTGAAATATTATTTTCAATTTTCACACTACAAACGTGTCTTTTGAAGCGTGTAAAACCCTTTTAGGATTATACAAATAGTTGAAAATATTATGTGTACGTTCCATATATTTGTCTTACCAGAAAAAAAGAAAAAAGAAAAGAAAACATTCCATGTATTAGTTATTTATTATTTTCAAGTTATTTTTTTGGCCAATGCATTATGATTGGACTTTAAAAATTGAACTTACATCAAAATTACTTATCCGTTATTCGAATTTATTTTTTAGAGACATTTTTATTTTTGATAAAAAAACAGTGAAAAGTTAGTTATTAAAATATTTTTAAAAATGAAATATTATTTGAATATTTAATTTAAAATATAATGATTATCATAAATTGTATTTAAAAAATAACGTATTTTGTATTAAAAATCGTGCAAATATAAATAAAAAATAAATGTAAAAGTTTGTTTAAAAAAATATTTTAATAATAAAAATATCTGTAAAAATATGAGAAAAATTAATGACGATTTATTTTTATTTTTAGCATAAAATAAAAATGAGTTTAGTCATTCAAAAAACAAAAACAAACAAACCCATAGGCACATTTTTTTAATCCTAATTTTTAAGGAGTGAGCTTAGATATCATATTAAGATTACTTAAATATAATAAATATATTTTAAATAAAGTTTACTGTATTTAGTGCAAGAAATTATCTTAATAATAAATTAACATTTGTACGAGCCCAAAGTATTATGGGAAACATTAGGTATTGACATTCGTGCGATTGTGTAAAAACTATTTGGTATTTTCAATTTTCCTATGCGGACAGATGGAAAACTGTGGACTGAAGCCACTGGTTTCAATTTTTGGTACTACACGAAAATCTTCTTTATTTGCTTTTCCTTTTTCCTTTTTTTTATTATTATTTTTTTCCGCAAAACGTTCAATACAATTTTTGACCCCGGAAATCAGCCTTCAAACCCAGTCCTCGTTGCAATAGCGGCAGCACACAATTTCATTCCAAACTAGCTTTCTATAAGCAGAATTAATTTTTATGCTGCGATGGCTTCAACTGCTGAACAATCTTAAATGGGCTTAGCTAGTTGATAGACTTAGGGACATTAACTGATCAAATTTGGATCGAATTAATTATATTTAAATTTAAATTTAATTATCAAAATTTATATTTGAATTTGTTTTCAAAATTCTATAAAATTTTTATTAGTTAGTATCATATTCAAATTCAATGGATATTCGAAATTTGATTAAAAAAAAAAAATCCAGCCCAATTTATTTTTCTTTTTCTTCTGAATTTTATAAAAATATTGTCTTTATAAAGTAAATTTATATCATATTAGAATTTTCAATCATTTTGTATTATATGTTAGTTCAAAAGTTAAATATTTGAATACTATATTATTTCACATTATATTAATGCATAAATGAACTATTATATATTATTATATTTGACATTTTATAAGTATTCCTCTTATTTTTTATGCTAAACACTTAATTTAATAGTATAATATAAACGTTAATATAAATATCAAATTAATACAATATATAAATTTTATTTTAAATCTTTATTAATATTTATATAAGAATATTAATTTAACAAAAATATTAAAACTTGAATTTGAATTTTTAACGTATCAAATTGTTTAATTCAATATTCGAATCATTTATTTCAAATTATATATATTTATAATCGAATATAATTTACTAAATATTTTAATTAAATATAAATTTAAAAATATAAATTGAATTTACATTAAAGTACGATCCATCGACAGCCCTAAATAGACCCATACGAAAAATAAATATGTTGCCATCGGGTAAATTATAATTAACTGCTGTTAATTCTGCCATCTACTTTTTCTATTATTACACGTTTACCACTGTGGTTTGTACAATGTAGGTCCTGAGTTTGAAATGTCCTGTCAGGATAAGTTAGAAATTTTATGATTTTGAAAGGTAACAACTTACCAAACAGTTTTGGACAGCTATAACTAAAAACAACATTTACGAGCCGCTCTTCCATCATTGAAACATCATTTTCTCAAGTTATGTCGCAACTATACATGGGCTTGTTTGTTTATAAACTCTATATTTATTTTTCAATTATTAAAATTTAAATAATTGAATACTACACATTTTTCAATTTCACTTTTAAAATACAAAATTTATTCCCAAAAAATTATTACTATTTCTAATTCCATATTATTCCCCGAGGTATCACGTATTTTTTCATCATTATAAATATATACACATACCATCACTCATGCAATTTATATATACACATGTATAAATAATTTTAAAATATTCATTACGCCCAATAAATCAAATAAAAAAATTATTGATGTGACATCTTCTTCCTTTCAAAACACAAATAAACAAATATTTTCTCTCAATTCATTTTTTACATACCACCCAAAATACAAATAAACAACTTTCACATTTCTCAACCTCACTTCCTAAAATACATTCTCCCAAAAATTTTTGGGAGAATGCCTCAATTCACATCCAAACAAAGCCTGAATTCTCCCACAATTTTTTCTTTTTTTCTTCCCAGTACTTATTTTGAATTATATATTTCTCATGTATTAGAATATTTCTTGTGAATTTATGAAGATTTTAGATAAATACACTTAATAAAATTTGCATGAGAAAATAATAGATTATTTATTATTTTTAAGTACAAATATGAAGTCTGCAGAAGGAAAATATACACGTGGGTTGGGCGTATAGGGGTATAGGGCTAGCTCGTAGTGGGCTGCAGTCTCTCAGACTTGGACCCAACTTGTATTTCCAACTCTAATGGGCCTCTACGCCAAGGCCCAATCACTTGTCACAAATTGCATTTTTTGAACTACAAATATATCGCGCCGATCCGCCCAACGACCCAGCTGTCCTTGTCCAGCTGACGTTAAATCAAAAATACTGAAATAAATTATAAAAGCACCGCTGAAGTACTCGTTAGTTCTAAGTGAATCGCAAGTCCGACGGTGAGCAAGGTTACAATTGGTACGTTAATTCATGGAACTTATGATGCCAAAAGAATGATGCACCTGAGGTGTTTGATGAAATTTCTCAGAGAAAATTGAAAAACGTTTTATATCCATTTGATTGCGTATTCATTTTGGATGATCTAAAAATTTAATCTATGGTGTCATTTGTTTAAGTTCATTCTTATCTTCTGGAATTCATGAGGGGCATGCTAATATTAACTTTTACATTCTGAAATTCAAATGGAAGATGCGTTTATCGTAGTAAATGGAAGGTGAAAATAGGCCTGAGCTAGCAAGTTTGCTGGAAATTCTGCCTCCAGTTGAGTTTGGCTGTATATATGGCTCCTCCCTCCATCCAAACAATTTTGACAAGGTGTCATCTTTCATATTTTTCTGTTTTCTTGGGCTTATGATTTTTAGCAGTTATTTTTGAGTTTAATATTAGTATATATGTTGGGACTAAATGAAGGTCCTTTCAACACAGCGCCATTAATTTCAAGGCTGTTTTGAGAATTTAATCCTTTTCTTTTGCTTATAGTATTAGTTTTGGTTTTCTCAGACATCCATGATAGATTATATTCTTGGTGTGGCAGATCCCCAGCAATGGCACGCTGAGGTATTTGTTGATTGCACTTTATAACTTCACGCAAAGTTTCTTCTTTTCCATTTCAGTGGCGCAACATGTGGTTTAGCAACTGATCTAAGCTACTGACTTTTCAAATTTCTAGAATCTGAAGATGAATCGGAATCATTACACTTCATGGATGGTCCACCTTGGCGGAGCTCGGCTGGTGCTACCTTATGTCTCTCCTCTCTTTCTGGATGTTTGCTTTGTTTTAAATTGATATGAAATTTGTTCTGGTAGATTACTAAGGTTGCAGATGATATCAGTGTTGGTGTACACTTTAATCCATTTGTGTCTCACAAGGATCAGGTAGTTAATTGCTTTTGACTGTCATTATGATGTTTTGCCAAGCCGTGCTGGGCACTGGAGTTGTACTTGCAACTATTACATATCTGGTTCTTTATCTAGTTATTATATCTGGCTCTGTATTTAGATGTATGCTGAAGAATTTTGACATGAGATACTCTTCCAGATGTTCAAATATGGTGTTGTTCGGATGCATGATCTTGTTCAGGATATTCTTAGTTGGGAGAAGTTTTACCTGAGTGGCCGTTTGCAGAAACCTGTATGTCTAGCTTTATTATATTTGTCTCAATTGAAGTTGCTTATTATTATCTATAACTGTGGAGTTACAGTCAGCTCTGTCAACACTAAAACAGACACAACGACTTGGAAGTAATTGCTTTTTTGCATGTTTTGACTTCACTTGTAGTTTTCTATTTAGTTTTTACTTCAATGATTGGCATAATTTGTTGAAACTTGGAAATTCATAAGTGATTCTGCTTATCCCTGTTATAGACAATAATTTTGATTTGCCCTAAAGCTAAATGCAAACTTTCATTTATGTGCAACTTGATCCATATCAAAATATTTACAACTAATAGCAGTCTTGGATATAACTTTCTGTAATTTGATTGATTAAATTATACTATGGAGGGTTCACAAGGGCTTTGCTGATGAGGAGTGTGCAGGAAACTGAGTAAAAGATGTGGTGAAGTTAGCATGTAATGATATCTTGACCTCTAATCTATGTAATTGTAACGATAGTTGCAAAATAATTAAAAACAAAGATGGGATTTTGGATGGCTACTATCAACTTCTAGAACATGACTTCTGTGCCCCTTGTTAGGGGCTGTCCATAGAGTTAATATCTGTCACCACATTCAGAAAGATGAGACAGCAAACATCTTCTGGCAAAAGCAACTCAAACATGCAACATGTTAGAGTTTAGATGTTGTAATTTGCCAGTGCTTATGTCAGACTGGATTGGACACTAGATTATATTCATTTTAGTAAAGCACTAGAGATACGTAGATGATGATGAGTGTACAGGGTGGTTGGGGAAAGATTGCAATCCAATTCCACGTGTTCGAGTTAAAAAGAACCTCTCTGTTCTTGTAAACTTGAGCGCTAACTTCACCTCTATGTGTATGCATTTATCAGTTTGATTGTGCAATTTTTAATATATGCTTTTTGCACCTTCTAGCTTCTTATTACATACATTGTTGGTTTCTTATATGTTAATGATGTACAAGGGCAACCAACATGAGCTGAGTTTATGTTTGGCAAATTTTCATTGACAATTGGGATTACAAATTTATGCACTTTCACTTTCGTACTTCAGTTCTATTTTCTGCCTTTACCTGTATTCTGTCTACTTTTACTGGACTTTCGCTCACATACTGGGTTCATATATAAAACTAGACATAATTATGTTTAAGGTTAATGTCATAGTGGATAACTCGGAGATAGAAAAACTCAACTCTGTAAATCTGAAGGCTGCAACCTCTGCTGCTCTCCTCCTTTTGCCATCAAAATTTAGTGAGGTATGATATCAGTTTCTGCATCCATTTCAAGATGAATAGATTAACATGTAGTTAGATTTGTTGTATTTGCAGGAAGACTTGTATGCCAAAATATGTAACCTGTCATATATGGGCGACCTGAGAATGCTTTTTGCAGAGGATAAAAACAAGGTAAATATGATTGAAGCTCTAGTGGGCAATTTAGAAGGGGAACTAAGCTTTTATTTGCATGCATCTGCTGTGCTTCTGGGGCTGTGCATATATAGCCAACGACATCTCCGCGTGTGATATGTCTCAACTTTTATAATGATGATGCTGGAATCCATCAATACGCAAGACACAGGTTGAAGTAAGCTATTTTGAGCCAATATGCCATTGAAAGATAACTTGTTCTATCTGGAACTGATGATAAATCTGCTTCAGTTCTCTACACTGGTCTTGATTGCCCATTGAGAAGTACAATAAGGATAGTTTTTTCATTGTATCTGGTTCAGTTCCATTTTGATATGTAGTGTAGCATTTCCATTTCCTGAAGTGGTTGAATAACAACAGAATTATTCCATAGTTTCTTGACCGGGTAGTACTTAGCCTATGTATTTTTCCCAGGTGAAAAAGATTGTCCAAGGGCAATTTAAGTTATTTCAGACAATGTATAATCCACTTCTTGAAGAATTTGCGGCCCTTGACTTTTTAAGAATGTCGTCTTCTGTTGATCAGAAAGTAAATATAATTCAGGTCAGTCTTGGGCTTCTTCTTTTCTTACTTCAATGAGACTCTGTTGGACATTTTAGGTGAAATGTCTATCCTATTATTTGCTTAAGTAAGTTCAGAAATATCGAAATGTACCTTTGGCTTTTATGAATGGGTTTTCTGTCTTTCATTGCTGGAGGAGAACTGGTTTACGCCCTTTATTATTAGCTGCAACATCTTCCATAAGTTTCGCATGCTTGCAGACTTGCAGTGTTATCTTGAGTTAACAACATAAATGGGAACTTCTTAATGGTTTCGGAAACACTTGTTGCTTGATAGGCTGCTGTGGATGTGTTAAGGAAATTATTGGTTTTGGAGGCCATAAACTAAAGAAAGATCCATGCCACTGGTGTTTGATTTATGATTTGCTATCAGCGACTCTTTTACTTTCAATTGTTTTTTCAATTATTATTATTTAAATCTGATATGATGCTTCCACCAGCTTTTGTATTGCTCTCTAGCTTTTTGTGGAGGTTATTGCTGTCTTTATTTTATTCTATATCTTCTGCTTGCATATGTTGATAATTTGCCAAGGGATTAGCAAAATTGATTGACATTTTTTACTGCATGACAAGCAAAACTATATTTAAGCTTAGACAAACTCAAAGATTTATACTCATTTTATGGAGAAGATGCTTATAGATAATATTGCTCTCTCGGTATCTGATGTGCTTGACTTCTCATATCAGGATTGTGGGTTGTCTACCACCTGCTCCCTTGTGTCTTCTCTTCCTTCGCCACTCAGAAGCCAGATGGGGATTAAGCTTGGAGAGGAGAAAGTATTTGATGAATCTGGTACAATCTACAATTTGAGAAGGGACAATCTATTTGCGAACTTTTTACTTTGAAACACAATTGTGCACCGAAACTTTACCATTATCTTATCTACATGCGCTGGTTGGCGTATATTTTCCCCTGGACTTAAGCTTCTTGACGTTGCATTTTCTAATGCTTTGGTAAAAGTAAGTATTGCATCTGCATTTAATTCATTGTCTTGCAGGTCAAGCTGTACGGAAAGTGGTAATTAAGTCAAAGGAAGAGGCTGCAGATTGCATGCGGAAGATTTTGAGACACAAAGTCATGATTTCCAGTGCAAGACAGGCTGTTGCAGGTCTATTGACAGTTGGTGCAGTACATGGATTGAGATATCTAGGAAGTAAAATGCAGAAGGCGTGGAAATCTTGGTGGTAATCCTTTTTCATATTCCTTTTCTTTTTGTGGGGTTGTAGAAGGACTCCTTGTGCACTAGTTATAAACGAAAATGTGAGTGGCTGTTACAGCGTTCCTTCAGTTCATTTAGATAACAGACTAAAAGAGGCAAAGGCAAAATAAGGATAGATTCTGAATTCCTGAAATCCAGGAAGAGTTTTGAGCAGCAATGGAAATGCGGTTATTCTGCTTCCTTGTTTTAGAAGTGAGAAGATCAGCAAGAAATAGTCTCTCAAGTCGTTAGCTAATGAAATTATTGTTGTACCATAGCCATGCACTTTATAAACTCGTGAGTTTAAGGTCAATCCTATGGTCTCTTTCATTTACCGCACGCATCCCTGGTCTATATGGTAATTTTTTAATCTTAGTTTAGGCCAGAAATACCGAATGGTACGTGCCGCATAATTTGATCAATTGAATGGTGTAACAATTACTCCTCTGTATGTTAAAATTGTGACATATAGATAGATATATTAGTAAATAACTAAGCAACATGTTAAATATTTGTGTGATTAACTGCCTTTTGTCAGTTGTGAGGAAGAGTGCGGAAAAGTGTGACTATCGGTGCATTATTCCATCAGAATACGGCAACAATAGATTCCCCCTCCGGCTCATCTATTGACGTATTCTCCATCCTCGAATCCGACGGTAGAGTAAGTCATAAAAGCCGCCTTCATTGCTCGAAATTTCCAGCTAATTGGGATGAAACAGATTTGTCTTATTCAGGACTAACAAAGTCTACCCAACTCGTAGTAGGACAGCCACTCGCTCATCACCTCACTCCACAAAGTCACACATTTGTATTTTCATCGCAGGTTTCTCAAATTTAGACGACATTTGAGGCATCCAATCCAAAGGCGGAAATTTGCGAAGCAGGTCTACGTGTAAACGAGATAATGAACCGAAAATATAAACCAAATTCAATGTTGCCGAACACATCAAATTATGATACAAACATCATTTCACTTGCGGTGCATTGATGACTATAATGCAAAATATCTTTGAGTTGATAACTACTTATTTTTACTTTGTGGCTAGGAGTAGGATATGTGCAATCTAATTCCAAATTTCACATTGGAAAATGAATCTTTTTCACTTTCTCCAATAATAATAGTAAACCATGAAAAAGAAACATTATTGGAGGCTAATTTACAAAAATAATGTTAAAAAAATAATTTTTACAAAATTATCGTAATTTTTACAAGCATCTTTTCTTTTCTTTTTAATAGAATTAAGGCCACGCCTCTTAATTTGGAATTCTACCCCCAAATTCTCTCAAAAGGTAGCATATGTACATGTTCTTTTTTTTTTTATTAACATGCAAGAGGCGTGGCCTTGTTTTTGTTTTTTTTTCTTTTTTTTAATTCTTTATTAAATGAATTTTTAATTTTTTTTATAGGTGTTATATATTTAAAAAAATTATATATCTTATAAATTATGACAAAATAAATGAATAGATAGTAATTCATGCAGTAAATTTGTCAATTAAAAATTAATTTGAATTCAAAAAAATAAATAGTTCATAAGGATAAAAACCCTGTGTATTGATTATTGACTAATATTTGTCTTTCTCTCAATAATCATATATATCCACTGCAAAAATGGAAGATGTTTGATAGGCTGTGGCTAGGCCTCTTGCATGTTAATAAAAAAAACAATATATATATATATATATATATACTACCTTTTGAGGAAATTTGGGGGAAGAATTCCATATTAATAGGCTGACTTGCAGTCATGCCCCACGGTAGACTTATAAATTTTTTAAAATTATGATAATTTTGTAAAAATTATTTTTTTAATATTATTTTTATAAATTAGCCATTATTGGATTATTAACTTGACTTGACCTGAGCCTTGCTAAACAGAGCCTCTCGTAACAATTCAAAGAGAAGTAAACGTCGTTCCAGGGAGCAGCGCAATAAATAGCAGCCCATCCTTTGATCCATCAGTCCGTTGTTTTGTACAACAGTGGTGCAAACCATTGTCAGCCATTAACAAGTTATTTGAACAGTAACAGCAAGAGCAAACGCTGATGGGATTAGCAGGAGAAACAACTACTAATGAGGGTGAGTCCCAACCAACAAGCTACTGGAGATGGAGCAAACAAGACTTTTTTCCAGAAAAGTCTTTTGAAAATTGGAGTTCCTATCTGTCTGCCTTGTCGCAGACCAAAGCCAGATTCAAGGATCGCCTTTTGAGCAGGTCTGACGATGCAAAGGAGCTTGTGGATCTCCGGAAACAGAGTGAAAACAGCATGAAACGCTGCCTCAACTGGTGGGACCTCATTTGGTTTGGGTTTGGCGCTGTAATTGGGGCTGGCATCTTCGTAGTTACCGGCAAAGAGGCACATGATCATGCAGGCCCAGCCATTGTCTTGTCATATGTAGCTTCAGGCATCTCAGCGATGCTCTCCGTCTTCTGCTACACCGAGTTTGCTGTAGAAATTCCTGTGGCTGGAGGATCATTTGCTTACCTGAGGGTGGAACTTGGAGATGTTGCAGCCTTTATAACAGCTGGTAATATACTTCTTGAATCCATTGTCGGAAGTGCAGCAGTTGCTCGAGCGTGGACTTCTTACTTCGCTACTCTCTTGGACCGCGAGCCCAACTCATTACGCATACATACCAATCTCAAGGATGACTTCAACCTATTAGATCCAATTGCGGTTGCGGTTCTAGCAATTGCTGCGACAATTGCAATGATCAGTGCCAAAAGAACTTCCTACGTCAACTGGATTGCATCAGCTGTCAACACAGTGGTAATTTTATTTGTAATAGTGGCAGGGTTTGCTCATGCCAAGACCTCCAATTTAACACCCTTTTTGCCTCATGGTGCTGAAGGGATCTTTCAAGCGGCAGCTATTGTGTACTTTGCCTATGGAGGATTTGACACTATTGCAACCCTGGCGGAGGAAACAAGAGATCCACGCAGAGACATACCTTTAGGATTACTTGGATCAATGTCAATTATCACTGTGATATATTGCCTGATGGCACTTTCATTGAGTATGATGCAAAAATACACGGATATAGATCGCAATGCAGCTTACTCTGTGGCTTTCCAGAGTGTGGGGATGAAATGGGCAAAATACCTGGTTGCCCTTGGAGCTCTCAAGGGAATGACCACTGTTCTTTTAGTTGGGGCACTTGGACAGGCACGTTATACGACTCATATTGCACGAGCCCACATGATTCCACCTTGGTTTGCCCTTGTCCATCCAAAGACTGGGACTCCTATATATGCAACACTTTTGATCACTATATCCAGTGCCTGTATTGCCTTCTTTTCTAGCTTGGATGTCTTGACAAGTTTATTGTCTGTGAGCACACTGTTTATCTTCATGATGATGGCAGTTGCACTTCTCGTGAGGAGGTACTATGTCAGAGGAACCACACCTAGAATAAATCTGATGAAGCTGGTTATATTTTTACTGGTAATCATTGCTTCGTCAATGGGCACTTCTGCTTACTGGGGCTTAAAGCCCGGAGGCTGGGTTGGCTACACCATTACAATCCCCCTTTGGTTCTTAGGGACTTTGGGAATTGCAGTGTTGGTGCCACAGCAGAGAACCCCTACTGTCTGGGGAGTTCCACTTGTTCCATGGATCCCATCCTTGTCTATCGCAATAAATTTGTTTCTCATGGGATCGTTGGGAGCTAAGACATTTATAAGGTTTGCCGTCTGTACTGTTATCATGTTAGTTTACTATGTATTTTTCGGCCTCCATGCTACCTACGACGTGGCCCAGCAAATGAAGACGGAACCTTCAAGAATTGCAGAAGACGAGAAGGAAGCCAAACCTAGCCCTTAAAGTGAAAGAAGTTCAATAATTATGGTGCTGCAAAATAAATGTATAAGACACAGATTGGGGATCAGGTATTCCCTCAATGTAACATCAAGAAGATAATTAATCATGTTCTTTACTATCGTACGTACTAAGGCCAAATAGAGTAAACGACTAGATTTACAATATGACAAACAGAGAGCGAGCTTACTTTGTGAAGTGGAGAGAAGTGAGAAGAAGCAAATTCATCTAAAATATTTACGTCCCGGACCATTTTGAATAAGCACGTTAAATGTCTGAGGGACCATTACTCATCTTCTGCACCAACATTCTTACTTTTCTATACTCCAGAGTCCTGTCTTGTAGGCAAGTTTGCCTAAACGGGTGAACTATGAAATTTCCGTTTTTTCTTTTTTTTGACAAGAACAGGATAGCTATTTAATTCTTTATTGCAACTTAGTGAGTCCCACAATATCATTCTGTTCGCATTAAACACCATCTCCAAGGACCCGAAATCCTGAGAGCTGAAATGGTTTCAACAAGGAAATAGAATATGCCAATATGGGATTTCCCTCCAACTTCTGGGCATCAGTATCTCCATGAAAATTACTGTGGAAGGTGCAATAACGTGGGAAGCTGGGATCCAATAGAAAACTCTAGGCTTTCGTTAAAATGTTCGTCCATGAAGTGAACAGCCTTAAGGTTGGGTAAGATTGAGAAATTTGGGCCCGTTTGATTTTATTTTTATTTTTATTATTTCTAAAATTTGAAAAATTAATTAACAAAAATGAGTTGAAAATAAATTTATATTTGAATAAATTATTAAAAAAATAATGATTATATTAATTTTAATAAGTTGTAATTGGATAGAGATAGAACTAATAGAATAGAAAGATAATATACATAGATTATTCAGAGATGATATATAGGTTATTTGAGGAATGTATTTTGAAAATAAAAATGAAAATAATATTGGATGAAAATGTATAAACAATAATATAGTTTATTTTTGAAATAATAGAAAATATGAAAAATGGACTTTGAAAATGAAACCAAACGGGCGCTTGGTTGGGTTCTCTGAAATTGGGAGACGGGCGTTCGGATTTCGAAGTGAAAACGGAAACAAGTAAGAGCCCACTTTTCCACTGGACCGGATGATGTCTATTGGACCAAACTTAAGCCTTCGCAAAGTGAAAGTGATAAAAGAGATTAACAGGCCCACTTCTCAGACACTCCCTTGGGCCTTGACTTGGGAAGTGGGAACTAGACCAAAATTTGAGACATTACTAAAATTCTAACTCTAAAACACAATAATAATAATACTCGTACAATAAGGCTGCCCGAATCGACGAAAATCTATGGAGGGCAAGGGCGCCAATACAAACCCTCCCTCAATCTCTCTCTAAGTCTCCAAATCTATACCTTTTGCCCCCAGTTGTAGTTTGTAAATAAATAAAACTGAATGTAGTGCTAAACAAGAACAAGATTCATCTGTCCGTTTTTCTTTTAAAATTTGTTTTCAATTTGGGCAAAGTGAAAGAGTATAGAAGTCAAACACCAGTGGGAAATAGTTGGTTGAATCAGTATAGTCGGTTGAATTAATAAGCGTGGGGAAGTTCTGATAGAATTATAATCGATAGTAATAAATCGAGGAGAAGAAGATGGAACTGAATCTGAATCCCAATCCTGTTTGCAGCTTCAGTTTCTTCTTAATCTTCTGAGAAATCAATTCTTTTGATGGCCGCCAATCCTCAATCCCAGCATCGCTGCGTCTTTGGTCGGTAGTTTTTCCCTTTCCATCCTATCGTTTTACATTTAAACCTTGAGGCTAGTGTGAGTGTTCTTAAAATATTTGATGCTATAATTTTGGTTCGGGCCCAATATTTACTTGGGAGGGCAATGAGTTGCTAACTTTATTCTTTAGATTTGGTTTTGCAAATGGAAATTTTTGCCTATTTTACCTTTCTCTGCCCTCGGGCTGTACTTATGTTATTGATTGATACTGATGCTTTTGACTAATGAAAGTTGGTATCTGTCTGTAGTTGGGAATATACCATATGATGCTACTGAAGAGCAGCTTGTTCAAATCTGTGAGGAGGTTGGCCCAGTTGTTTCCTTCAGGTGAGTGCAATTCAGATTGAGGCACCTCAAGTGAAATTATGAGATTTTTGTTTTGCTAATTGTTGTACATAAAGCCTTGTGGCCCTCTACTTATTTATGCTCTTCTACTCTTGTTTTGTTTCCAAAAGTCAGTATGTCAGATACAGAAGCACGGTTGCGTCAGAGAGTAGGACTAACCAGATTTGTAAATTGACAAAAATTTGCAAATTTAGATTTTAGTTTATCAGTCGAAGAAACTGAAACAAAGAAGGAAGGAATTAAAGTAGACCAATTCGTTTCTGATGTACTACTGATACCAATATGGTGTAGTTCTGGTTGCCGGATGCCAAAATTTCTGATGGCAATGGGCTGAGTTAAGTCATGGTGGATTTTATGTGTGGCAATTAGCTGAATTAAGTCATAGTGGATTTAGTTTGCAGTGAAATTTATTCTAGAAACCTTCAATGCCTTGATCTACCTCACCTTGTGAAACTCCCTTGGTGAATTATAGGCTGCAACTAGTAGGTTCTCTTCAAAGTATTAACTGAGTCAATTTGTCATGCGCAACAAAGCAATCATGAGATGATTCATTTGCTCGATATAATACTGTTGGAATAAGACACAGGGATGTCTCAAAATAGATATTTTGGGTAGAAAGGATCTTTTTTAAATGAGAATTTGTGAATAGTTTTCTGGAATAAAATATAGCAAGATGAGCAGCTTCAAGGGCTTGCATGCCAATGTTACTGCTATTTCTGCAGTCATTAAAGCTATCTAATTGTGGTAAATGGAGTTCACATAACTTAATTATCCTGTTTTTTGCTTTCTCAGATTAGTTATTGATAGAGAAACTGGTAAACCGAAGGGTTATGGTTTCTGTGAGTACAAGGATGAAGAGACAGCTCTAAGTGCTCGTCGTAATCTGCAGGGTTATGAAATAAATGGTCGGCAGCTAAGAGTTGACTTCGCTGAGAATGACAAGAATGCTGACAGGAATCGTGAACAGGTAAATCTTTTCCAAGTCTGGCTCGTTATTGAATGTGTGGATGTAACCATGACTGATTCTTATAAGTTGATTTTAAGTAGAGTGCAAACCATGTCTCATCAAGACAAAGCATGTTATGTGCTGTCCCCATCTTAAACTTATTGATGATGATGTTTTCGTGCAGGGGCGTGGTGGTCCTGGTGTTGTCCCAAATGTTGGTGAGTGAAATATTTGTGTTTTCTGATTTCGCATTCATTTCTGAATGAAGATGGAAAGAGAGGAAATCATTAATATCTTAAATTCTTTTCTGCTGAACCTTTTCTATTCAATTTGCGAGTATTCAGTGTATCTCTAAAATGCTACAATGCAGATGCTCTAAAACAATTCGGGGGTCCAGCAGTCCTTGGACGTCCTAGTCTTCACCAGCCAATAGGCGATTCAGTTGCTATGGCTGCTGCAACTGTCATGGCAGGAGCTCTTGGATCTGCTCAGACTGCTAGCACAGTGAATCAGATTGGATTGCAAAGTCAGTCCATGTTGGGGACTGATCCTTTGACTCGTTATTTGGCCAAAATGTCGAGGAGTCAGCTGACAGAGGTTCTGTCTGAATTGAAGGTTAGCCTCTGAATATGATTCAGCTTGGATTAGTGGTCTCCTGACATTTAACTGGACCAATTCCTTAACTGGGTGCATAATTAATTTTTCTTCATGAAAGTCAAATACGATTCAAATGGGAAGCCAATACTAGATGAAAACAAAGATTAATTTATGACTATGTATTGCTAAATGAACTTACATCCATATGAAATGTAAAGATGCGACAGCTAGTATGACCAATAACTCTGTAAAGTAATTACAAAATGCATAATTGGAATGTTCATGGATGTCTATTTCTGTTTGTGGATTTCTGATATGATGCAACTATATGACATTTACAGGCAATGGCTACACAAAATAAAGAACAAGTCCGGCAGCTCTTACTTGCCACCCCACACTTGCCTAAAGCTCTTTTTCAGGTTCTTATTGGTCTTTGACAATTCTTTGAATAGTCTACAGACGTCTTGTTGCCATTATCTTGTATTAAGTAATTGATAAATATTACTTGGTATTATATTCTATGGAGTTGGTTATATTTTCATACCTCTAATGATTATGGAAGAAGTTCTCTTTTCCTATATTCAATTCTTCATTTGGATATTTATGACTTTATATTTGACTTTGATGCAGGCCCAGATTATGCTAGGGATGGTGTCCTCACAAGTGGTTTGTTCTGTTCATCCAGAGCTTTTCCTTCTTTCATCGCTACGTTTTATGTAACAAGCTACTGGAGTTTAAGCTAGTCCATTTGATTCTTTGAACTATGCAGTTGCAGATGCCAAATATACGGCAAGCTTCTGCTCAACCGGTGCCGTCTTTGGTGCAAAGTGCTCAAACTCTTCCTGGACTGCCCCCACTTCCACAGAATAAAATGCAATCTGGTTTGCCACCTTATGCACAAGAAACTCGAGTGCCTCATGGCGCACCAAACCAATATGCTGCAATTCAGCAATTTCCTATACAATCTCAAATTCAACGTCCACAACTAGTGCCAAACCAGGTCCTACAGCAAGGCAAACTGCTTGCGCTGTCTGGAGTTTCGTCCCTTCCCTCTATGCGCCCTCAGCCGTTGGGGGATCTGTCAGTTGGACAACATATTCGTGCACCATCTTCCTCTTCTTTCAACCAGCAGATGCAACATCCTTTGCCGCACAATGTAGGCCCAGTTCCACCTACTAATTCAGGGTATAATGATCAGCCAATGACTCAGAGTGCTAGCACACATCCGTCTGTGCCCATACATCCACAATTTTCTGCTGCTGGGTTTCAGGTGCCAAAAAATTGACTCAAAACTTATGTTTGCATATCTTTATTAAACAAAGTTTCTCACAGGATCTGTTCTCCAAATCGGAGCAATTATGGTCTATTCAGGATCTCCATGAATCACATGATAAAAAGAAGTTTTGAAGTCGATGGATTGTGTTACATTTCGGTTAAATTTTGATGGTTATAGCTAGATTGTGGGTTGGTTATAATGATTTACAAATTAGTTATTAAGATAGGAATAGGGCACTATTTATTGTTATTGGTGTATACTAAATGCTAATGTGATGCATTGTTGTCTAGTCTGGACTTTTGTTCAACGTCAACATGATTTTGTGCCTTTCTCTTGCTGGTAGCAGCTTAGCTCCTCAGCGTCCTCCACCATTCCAGAAAATAGGGATCTGAAAGGGCATGCTTTGAGTGTCCCTGGAAAGACAAGAATGGCCAGTGATACCATAGACCAAATGGACAGAGCATCGAAAATGGTGAAATTGAATGATGGAAGAGCCACCCATTCTTCACAGGCTATAAAAATGGCTACACCTCTGTCTGCACCATTCCCAACTTCTGATATTCCTGGAAGGCAAGCTTCCAGAGCAGAAGAAACTCTAAACTCTGGGAAGCAAGCTACACAGGTAATTGATTTCTCCTTGGAATATCCTTTTCAATCACCTTTTTGGGAATTCTGGTTCATTTTTCTCACACATGGTTTTAACTTCTAATATTTAGTCTAAGGCATGTGCGTCCACAATGGTTAAATTGTTCAAATCACTTAACATTGATGGAGTCTCTAGATTAGGGGGAAAGGAGTTTACTGAATTCTGAACTATTTTCTCATCCATAGGATTATCATGCTTGTCTAATATCCATCCAAGCGAAGTACCAGAAGGAGTTACTAAATTATTTTATGGTATTTATGTCAGTTTTGCATGATTACACCTGTGAAGCTTGCATCATCTTAGTGTATTTTACCCACTCTGAATTTGGTATTGTTAATCTGGTTGAAATTGTTCACCATATCATGTTTTCATTTCAATAATATGTTATTGACTGTGAAGAAACTTCAGGAGATCTTGATTGACTGAAGTATAACTTTGTGCAAATTTGAAATAAAAATGACCCTTGCTTCTATAGCATATGTGATATACTTCTTCATTGTTAACAGATACAACTCCCCCCTGATGTGGATTCTGCCTTGCTTCAGCAAGTGCTGACTCTGACCCCAGAGCAGCTAAGTTCTCTGCCACCAGATCAGCAGCAGCAAGTAGTACAACTTCAGCAGATGCTCCGCCAGGCAAGATAGGTGAATCTTTGGTAGCCTTAGTTCCCTACATAATCAGAAGGTTTATTTCTCCCCTTCTAATGTATTGAGGAGGAAAGGGCAATTGTTTAGTGAGTCAATTTTACATTGTAAAGTAATTATTAGGTCTAGATGCATGAGAGTAGTCGCGCTGATGTAACATTACAAGCTTGTTACACTGAGATGAATGAAACATTGAAAGGAAAAGAATTTTGGCTTATGATCTTGATCTACTGTTGCGCTTTTGTAAAATTTATGTGCTTCTAACTCTAGGAATGTTCTCTCTTCCTGTGTCCTCAACTGGCACGAACTAACTTGCTGTTATTAAATCCTGAAATTCGTAGTTCTCAGATTGGAGCAGAATTAATCAAGGGCAAGCACAATTGAAAAATCAGTTAATGGACTCAGGCTGTTGTGCTATTATATCTACAAAGCTTTGTGTTTTCCGATCAACTGTCATCTCCTAATACACTCACCCACAATTCCTTGCCCTGAGTGTTGATTGGGAGTAGAAAATTTTCTCATAACGCTGACCCTGGTAGGTTTTAATCAGAATTTTCCAGAGGCTTGGTCATACGCCATTGCATCTGTAATTCCAACCCCTGCCACGTAGATCAAGGCATCACAGGAACAAGAATATACCACCACGATTGCTGGCGAGAGCAATCTCATTTTTTGCGTTTTTAAGATGCGAGACACCTGCCAAGTCTTGATTGCCCATGAGACCCAATCTGAGTCTTTGGAATAAGTCTATAATGGTGTCTTGAGGCAGGGGTCTGCCTACTTTTGCTGAATGTATTAACATATTAGGGGACTCCTTATTAGGCAATTCATTCGTGTTGTCCAATGAGGAGTGCCCTAAAATATATTATTTATATAGTAGTTTATTATTAGAAAAAAAATAGATAAAATTTTTGAAATTCTTTTTAAGTAAAATAATTTATTTATCATTTAATTATGAATAAATTCAATGAATTTATAATTTTGTATTTAACTTACTAAATTATTAATATTAATAAATTTTAACTATATAATAATATTAATATCCCAAACAAGCTCAAAAATCGAAACTTATAAAATAATCTCTTTATTTTAAACAACTCTTTCAAATATATCTCAAAAATAATCTTACAATCAATCGTAATCTTATATAACATCAACACATTATATTACTATAATTATTATATTTTATCTCACAACTATTCATAATTTTATTTTCATTATCATATTTCTAAAACACCAAAGCAACTCCCAAATCTTTAAAACACAAAAAATGAAGACAAACCTCACAGGCAATCTCAGCCTCCTGTCTCCAATTTATTACTCAAATATTTTGTCTTGGTGATGAATAATTGTGTGTTTATTTTGTCTCCATGATCACAGACTTGCGGGCTCGATTTATGTTACATGCATAGCCCATAATGTCATCAAGTACAAATATCAATTTCATCTGAGGCAATGAGAGTTTCAGTGGAAGTTGCTAGAGCAGACACTCAGCATAGGAGGAGAAAGCCTTCAAGACATGCACAGGATCACCCACCCTGACTGCCTTGCCGGTGTCTGGAGTATAATTCGTGCAGACCAGCATTTGTCCCATGTACACCTACAATGGAAATGTCAGATTATTTTTAGGACTTTGGTAGCAATATGGTATGCATCAGTATCTAATTCTCATTTTTACGGACCCTTCCCCGGTGTTTCTCATTATCAGGACGCAATACTTTGTCAGATCGGAACTTCCTCAGAGTCTCAGTCGGTTCAGATCCTACTGCTGCGGTTTCTTGATTAACTGTGGGGATCTGAGGATATCATATGGAGTATATAGTTCAAAATAACTATGTTTTGACAAATTATGAAAGCAAATATCATTTTTAGTTTTTGGAAGAGATGTTTTAATCGAGAGGCTTGACTTTACCTTACAGCGGTGGCAAAGCTCGCCTCCACGGAAAGTCAAGTCATTTATTTTGATCTCGTTCCACAAATCCTCAGAAAAAGGCTGGCATCCATCAACTACGAAACTGCCAGCAACGGGAAAACCAAGAAACCAAGGAAATGCAAATTAAGTGCCTAGCATGCAGCGAATTACCATCTAGTAAGTTCAAAATATTTTATGCTTTATTAAAGGGAAACTTTGAGTTTTTCTAATAGTATGCCATCGATAAAGTTAATTAGGGGAAGCTGCATGAATTGAGATATCCCCGTGTTGGTTGAAAAATATGACAATAGCTAAGGAGGCAACCAAATTTACATTACTTGGGTCTAAATCGGTTAACTGGTATAGGTTCTGAGAGACAATCGTTTAGTGCATTCAGTGATCCCTGCCAAAGAAATATTCAACATCAGCTGTAAGATTCTTCTTGAAAGCAAATGCTATGTTTCTAATTGTACTTACTTGGGAGAGCAGGAGGAAGGGATACAAATCGTTAAATTTGATTGTGTGGTTGCGGGCGTAATGAGAGTTTACAGGCCTGCGTGCTGATGCTGCATTGCCAAAATAAGCATCATTTATCACCATCAGTTGTTTACTTTTCTTTCACAGCCAGCAGAAAGAATATTAAAATAAAAATTACCATTGATCTTCAACAGTCAAGAAGCAGGAAAATCCACAGACCAAAAATCAAGAAATGTGGTTTCTTGTGCAAAAATTGGATTGTGAATCAATCGCGCTCAGAAAATAGAAAGAATTAGATGCAAAGGCTATGCATTTGCAGCCATAGACACACGGAGCACTGAGCAGAGAGCATCTAAAGTTTATGCAGTTGTTCTGAGTGTTGTATACCTTCATCAAAACGAACAAGTCGACCGGGTTTCCCAAGAAAATCAGAGAACCATTTTGCTGCTTCCTCTCCCTCATCAAATGCAGAGCCAGACCATTCCCACACCGTGACGCCATTGGCCGTTGCAGAAGGTTCAACCATTGGAATCTTCAGAACATTCATTCCCGGGGCTTTTACCACTGCTAGGGGAGTAATCAAGTTAGCAAACAAGAATCCAGCCACAATATTCAGATTTGGCATCCAAAGAATTCTTTTTATATTTTATTTTTTTAAGACAAAAGTTTACAAGATTAATTCGAGGTTAGAAAAAGATAAAGCTTTTGCATTAACACTGAATTCAAAGAAATTTACATATCTGCCAAGGAAGAAAGTTCAGAAAGGACAATTCAGAGCAAAGGTGTAGTAATTCTCCAAACTTTGGTGCCTGTAAGGTCAAAGGTGGAGCTGGAAAGTGTTAAAGGATTTAGATTTAAAAAGGCAATTACTGGACTGCGTCTCAACTCTCGTGAGTTTTTGGCACAAAGAGAAAAGTCTAATGGATTATTTCTTACTGAACATCGAAAGAGTAAAAGAAAATTCCGTAAATAACGCAACAAGTGTAATGGAGAAGTTTACCTAAGAATGAACTCTTATTTGGTTCCCAACCTGGTGAAAATGCTTCAACTGGCAAGTCTACTTCTATTAGAGCAAGTTTTGGTTCAACTCTCTGAGTATACATCCTCCCTTTTGAATTCACAATTAGCCATAGTCGATCCCATCGTAATCCTGTATGGAGTTAAAACAAAAATCTAAAATCTTGAAGGAAACTGCAATATGTTAGCTTTAAAAATCAAAAAATAAATCCAGTACGATTGAAGCTTAAGTAAAACTGATGATGCATGTACAGGTATCAAGTAAGAAGATAAGAAAATCAAGCAGATGGAATTTGCTGGTAGAAGAAGAAGAAGAAGAAAGCAGTAGTTGTAACGGATTAACAAAGACAGCACCAGTTGAAGTAAGAGGCGCTAGTGAGACGGAGATTCCACGGCATGACTTCACCGGGTAGACATATATGGATTTCAACTTAGCCGCTTCTACACTGGTGGCCTCTGCCATCTTTACCTCGTAATGATGCAATTGAAAATTCTATAATTGGGTTGCTGCCGTGGCTCGACACAGATTATAAGCAGATTATGTTGAGAGAAGAGCTGTTTGACAGGGTTATGTATCAAATAATTGAGGTGGAGATAGAGACAGGATTTGGATGGGAGCAACACCCCACTTGCTCTCGTTTTTTTATTCAACCTGCAGTGTAGTAGTGCATTAAAAACGAGGATCATGTTTTCCGTTTACCTCTTACTTTAGTGGACACACATTCAATTGGAAAAACAAAAACCACACCAAACCAATGACTGAATTCTCTAAGCATTACGGGATTGTGGAATCCTTTTCCATCTCCTCTACCGAGTTCAGATCTTACTGCTGTTTTTTCCAATGATATTTACAAATGAGAGAAATCCGACTGCAGAGAAATACACACCTGCAACATCAAGATTCAAAAAGTTAAGGGAAAAAGTAGATAAGGATTAGTGTGAAACTTACTGGGTTGCAACACACAGTTTAGTTTACCATCACACTTTCTTTAATTAGTGTGGGCACCTATAGTATTAGATAGGTCCATGACAATAAGATACACGTAAAGGCAAACGTAATTTGCTAGATTCAACAGGATGGCAGAGTTCAATTTTAATTTGTTTTGTTTGAATCAGTTGCAGATTCAATTAAATCTAATTTATACAAATAATTTTCAACTGGAAATTGGAATTCCACCCCCATGTCGACAATTCAACCAAACCACTACCACACAAAATCATGGAGGAATCTTCCTACTTTACTTTTCTATCAAAAATGCATGTCCAAAAGTAGAAGTTAGTCCGGAAAAATTAGTGGTTACACCAATTCAGTGTTAAAATGCAATGGTCTTTCCAGGCTTCCATACGAGTCAAAACAATTTCCTTCAAAAGGTGGGAAGGATTGTGCAGTAACTGATCAAGGAAATACCCTCCCATGATTTTTATTTTACTTCCTATTATATCGGCCTCCAGGCCCAATAATAAGCCAAATATAAGCCCAACAACTTGGTGTTGTGGGCTGGACAATTACTTGTCTTTTTAACTACTCAGCATGCAAGCTCTAGAATTATGATCGATTTTAGTTAAATAATCGCGCTACTTGGGTTTTAGAAAAAACATGGCTAATGACTTGTAATTTAATTAGTATTAATTTTTTCTATTATGTAAAAGTCTCGTGTTCGATCAAAATGAACGGCAATTCTCTTAAAAAAAAATTAAGAAAAAACATCATTCATAATTTCACTACTCTATTTGCTATCCAATCATCTTATATTCGAGTCCATCACCCAACTGTCAATAGTGTTCTATGTTGACCATCCGCACAACAGCACAAGATAACGCAAAACATTCAAGTTAGTTGCCTGTTTAACCTTTTCTTAGTGGATAATTTATCATTATTTAATATGTATTCAATTATTGATGCCGCCATGCCTGCACAATAAAATGCTATCACACCCAATACTGGATACTCAATGTTCAGGTAAGAGACTTGTGCTGCTGGAAAGGAACTGACTCTTGTCAGGGCAAAGAAAACTTTAGTTCTGACTGCCCAGGAAGGTATAATGCTAAATGCTGGAAAGTAAAACATTGATAACACAACCATTTTAAAGAAATTGTAACACGGTTCCAAGCTTGTAGGTAGATTCCAGCACAAAAATTACTCTTATCATGTTAACAACCATTATCAAGGATAAACATGAAAAATCAATGTCAACAGAGAAACAAAACAGCAGCTCCTGCTCACATTTAAGTCTCGTAACATTCCCCAAGGATCTCAAATCCAAATAAAGCTTCCATCAAAATACTTGCATGAATTAAACTTCCAAAAAGTAATTGAGGGGCAGGCACGATGACTTGAGAGCCATCAGCGCAGCCTCCTGGCCTCTCTTTCAGACTCCAGCAAGGTGAGAATATCGCCCTCCCTAACAGGTCCTTTGACATTCCTCATAATGAAACGGTTCTGATCGTCAATAAATTTGACTCTGACCTGAGTAACTTGACCCCGGGACCCCGTCCTGCCCATTACCTTCACCACTACTGCATGCTTGATTTGTGAATCCATTCTGCCAAAGACAAGTCTCAGGAGATGAGTTGCATGTTTTCCATATTGAGAAGAAATGTTGGAAGGTAAATCAAGCTGACTTGGTAAAAAAATTAAGCAGAATTTATGGAGAATGCACATCTGAGTTGCTTTTTTCCACAAATAACAAAACGAAATAAATCAGAGACTTATTAAACAATGTTAAGCAGAGTATATTTGAGTTTCTCAGCACTAGCAAGAAATCAACATAGTTAGGATTGTACAGATACAACAACAAACTCATACGACGTAAATACAATCAATATAAATCAGCTATCTCCAGCATGTTTAAGGATGAAAATTTAGTAGAATGAGACGTACACGTCTCTCTTCATCCAAATAACTCGGAAATCAACTATGAACTACGTCTAGCTTAGTTAAATTCAACCATGAGATCCGGATAAAAGGACACTTCCAAACTTAATTCCCAATTAAATTAACCTAATGCTGCCATGTAAGAACTGTTGACTCATGAACTCTATGAATACATATTTGAAGCCCCAGATCAACTGAAACAAGCCAGCTGTGAAATAGAACGACTAAACCGCCTAAAGAGTTGCATATATACATATAATAAAAGCAAATAATCTAAGAAGCGCTGCGGCATTCGGAACGAACCTGAAAAACCAAAGAAGGAAGACTAGCAGTCCAGCAACGACGGAAGGAGAAATTGTTCAAGGGGCAGTTGAGACTCGAGAGGGGGTAAAACCCTAGCAAGAGGTTTTATATGCTACTCGGGAGTGGAGTCACAATGACACTTGTACCCACGCTAGATCAAGATTCGGACTTTTCCTCACGGTGGATAGAAATGTAATTGTGTCTGCATTAAGGAGTAGTGCATCGAGTGGGGAAGCCCAAAGCCCAATTTGGAGAAAAGGAGCCCAAAACGAGTGAGTGCATCCCAAAATAAGTAAAGCCCACTCTTTATTGATACTTATCAATCGTTGGGTGGAGCTTCATGTGGACACTCAAGATGTTGCCATCTTATCCAATGACTGTTGATTAGATATTGCTATAAATAGTCTTGAAACCCATGTTTAACAAGTATTGATTTTTTAAAACTTTGCTTTATTATTATCCAGTATTTATTACACTTTTTAAGCTTCGCAATCTAAATTGAACATTAGATAATTTTGTTTGGGATTCTTTTAACTACTCTAACGATCTTACTGTGATTTTAAATCATAAATAGATAGCTTGTTCTGAAAAACTTGAAATAAATTTAATTTACTTGACTTAACTAAGGATCACTTCCAGCCGGATTTTATAAATCTTCCATACCACATGTTCACACTCCAATGTTATGCATGATTTTGCTTGATTTTAAGAAAACAATAAATATAGCTTTCAACGAATACGATTTTTTATCATTCTAATAGAGACACAAATTCCAAATGTGTCTTTTGACTTTTGAGCTTGTTAGATGAATTTGCGCAGGTCCCAAAAAACCATACTTGTAACCTGCAAGAGCCGGACATCCTTAGAATTTTCGTTAGAATTGGCAGTAGGAGCAATATCATTTTGCTTCTTGGGCCCGGCACTGGCATATGGAGGTACGTGGAAACAAATATATAAGTGCTATCTTAATTAAATTAAATTAAATTATATTACAAGTGCTGGATAGCAGAGTACAATCTTCATTATTAATTAATTTGAGCAGAGTTGCCGAAATTTCTCCCGGCGCCAGTCAGTGGTAGTCTACTACCGTTTCTCTAATCAATGTCCCCCTGGACATGGACATGCATGCACTACGCTCCTCTCTCCCTTACTATTCCTCCTCCACTCTCGCTCTCTAATTCCCTCCCAACACAGAACCCGCCCCCACCACTCATTGGAAAACCATCCGAAACCTCTTCTGCAGGAACCCGCTCCAAACGCTCATGGATCGAATCCCTTCGCTCCCAAACCCGCTCAAACTCCTTCCGAGAAGCCATCACCAGTTTTATTGAGATGCAGGCCTACGGCGTCCTGCCCGATAACTTCGCTTTTCCCGCAGTCTTGAAGGCCGCCACTGCCCTCCAAGACTTGGCTTTAGGAAAACAGATTCATGGCTCTGTTATTAAATTCGGCTACGATTCTAGCTCGGTTACTGTTGCCAATACACTTTTGCATATGTATGGCCAATGTGGGGATGATATCCACCAAGTTTTCAAGGTGTTCGACAGAATTCCCCATAGGGACCAAGTTTCCTGGAACTCGTTGATAAATGCTTTATGTAAATATGAACAATGGGAGCTAGCTTTAGAGGCTTTTCGTTTAATGGGATTGGAGAGAATCGATCCTAGTTCGTTTACGTTGGTCAGCATAGCTCTTGCATGCAGTAACTTGAATAGACATGACGGAATGAGGCTTGGAAAGCAAGTTCATGGCTACAGTCTGAGAGTCGATGACCGAAAGACCTTTACGAACAATTCTTTGATGGCAATGTATGCAAAATTAGGGAGAATCGATGATGCTAAGATTGTGTTTGAAACGTTTGCTCATCGGGACATGGTTTCATGGAACACAATTATTAGTGCATTTTCACAAAATGATAGGTTCTATGAGGCATTAGAGTATTTCAGTTTTATGAAAGAAGAAGGATTCAAGCCCGATGGCGTCACAATTTCGAGTGTGCTTCCTGCATGTTCCCATTTGGAGTTATTGGACCTTGGAAAAGAAATTCATGCTTATGTATATAGGAATGATGATTTTATAGGGAATTCCTTTGTGGCCAGTGCTTTGGTAGACATGTATTGCAACTGCAAACAAGTTGTAAGTGGGCGCAGAGTTTTTGACAGTGCACTAGATCGAAAACTTGGACTCTGGAATGCTATGCTTGCTGGTTATACCCAAAATGGATTTTATATGGATGCATTGATGTTATTCATGAAGTTGATGGTTGTCTCAGGTCTTTTTCCAAACCCAACCACAATGGCTAGTGTGTTGCCAGCTAGTGTGCACTGCGAAGCTTTTGCAGATAAAGAGGTCATGCATGGGTATGTTTTGAAGTTGGGTCTTGGGAAAGATAGATATGTGCAAAATGCATTGATGGACTTGTACTCTAGGATAGGAAAGATAGATGACTCTAAATATATATTTCACTCTATGGAGAGTAAAGATATCGTGTCTTGGAACACGATGATAACTGGTTATGTGGTTTGTGGGTACCATGAGGATGCTCTAAATTTGCTGCATGAAATGCAATTAACTGAGAGCAAGAATGAAGAGCAGGATGACTTTGATGACAATATCAAGGTCTCATTTAAACCTAATTCAGTAACACTCATGACCATCCTTCCTGGTTGTGCTGCTTTAGCAGCTCTAACAAAAGGAAAAGAGATTCATGCTTATGCCAGTAGGAATGCACTGGAATCAGATGTTGCAGTTGGAAGTGCATTGGTCGATATGTATGCCAAGTGTGGTTGCTTAAATATGGCTCGTAGGGTGTTTGAGAGCATGCCTACCAGAAATGTAATAACATGGAATGTTATCATTATGGCTTATGGGATGCATGGAGAAGGACAAGGGGCCTTGACACTTTTTAAGAGTATGGTGGCTGAAAGGGCTACAGGTGGAGAAGTGAAGCCTAATGAGGTTACATTTATCGCAATCTTTGCTGCATGCAGCCATTCCGGGATGGTCGACGACGGCCAGCAGTTGTTCCTGAGAATGAAAGAGGATTATGGTGTTGAACCTAATGGCGATCATTACGCTTGTGTAGTTGACTTGCTTGGTCGAGCAGGTCGGCTGGATGAAGCATATGAAATCATCAATTCCATGCCCACTGGACTCGACAGGGTAGGGGCATGGAGTAGTTTGCTGGGTGCTTGTAGGATACACCAAAAGGTACAGCTTGGGGAAATTTCAGCCCTTAATCTGCTCCAGTTGGAGCCAAATGTTGCTAGCCATTATGTTTTACTTTCCAATATCTATTCTTCGGCTGGACTCTGGGGAAAAGCTAATGAGGTTCGGAAAAACATGAAGGAAAGAGGGGTCAGGAAAGAACCTGGATGCAGTTGGATTGAGTTTGATGATGAGGTTCATAAGTTCGTGGCTGGAGACACGTCACACCCCCAAAGTGAGCAGCTATATGCGTATCTTAATGATTTATTTACGAGAATGAAGGAGGAGGGCTATGTGCCAGACACATCCTGTGTTCTTCACAATGTTGACGAGCAGGAAAAGGAGAACTTACTGTGCGGACACAGTGAGCGGTTGGCAATTGTGTTTGGTCTCCTTAACACCCCACCAGGGACTACTGTCCGGGTGGCTAAGAATCTTCGAGTATGTAATGACTGCCATTCTGCTACAAAATTCATCTCCAAGATTGAGGACAGGGAGATTGTTGTGAGGGACGTTAGGAGATTCCATCATTTTAAGGATGGAGCTTGCTCATGTAGGGATTATTGGTGATGTTAATAGTCTGGCCGGAGAAATTTGGGTCCAAAGCAAATATGACTACTGATCAAAAAGAAACTTGTGAAATCAAATGACTTAGTTGCAATCAACTCATTGTTAACGCATACGGGGATGATTGGCAACTTTGCATGTGATATATCTGTTCCTTACTCATTCTCAGTGAAATAAGAACTTTATTGCAGTTTCACTGAAACCAGTGAAAAGCAAGGATATAAAACAAAATCTTACAAAGTAGAGCCACCAGAAAAGAGTCGAGCCTGTTTTAGCGTGCATCTTAACCCATTCAGATTCCCTATTTCATTTGAAAAGCAATTTACCTAGCGCTTTGTATGCATTTTTTCAACAGAACTAGAATTGGATTAGCCGGTTAACCTACATCAAAAGGATTTAACTCTTCGATTTCAGAAACTTCTTAGGATAGGGGATATAAGAGAATGCCAATCCCGTTAGCCACAATAATATTAGTATTTGTTTTTTATAAATGAGAATGTCCTTAAACAATCCCTGGTGTGCGCTAAACATAGTTGATATTTTGCATCTACACGTTACAGATTGATGACTAGATGCTACAGTTCACGAGTGTTTAAAGAAGAGGTGGTACATCCTATAACTTAATCCTTAGTTTATTTTGACACTGCTGCTCTTCCCCTTCAATACACGCAAGGAGTACAAGGCCTACAACTTATAGGGGAGCCGCCCAAGTCAAATATCTCTGCCTGCAAATCTCGCTTTCTCAACCTAATAATCTGTTTCTCATAGCAACGCCACAACCAATGCAAGCAACAGGGCATGTAAACATCAAACACGTGCAGCAGTCTCATGATCTTCCAGTTGTGCCAGCATTTGCTCCTACAACCTCACATCACAGATCATTTCCCATGCGGTATCATACATGATTAGAACAATATGCGTTCTTGATAAATATCCAGTGCCTGGATAACCTTCTCTATGAACAATTTTCGGTGTAACCTATATCTGCATATAAGAATAATCACACAAAATAAGCTGGATCTCTGTCCTACTAAACACATCAAACACCACATACAGTAAGTTTTATGAACACTGCATACTTTACTGCTGCTTCAAGTGTCCTCCTTGCTTCAGGCATGGATTCTGCAACGGTAATCAAGATAATAAACACATGAGAACTATATTTAAAACAACTAAAGTACTTTACTTCTACTTATTCTTATCCCATCAAAAGTTTTCAACCTCCAAAACAGACCCACCCAAGCAAACAACCATAATTAATTGCAACATGCGAGACAAATCACAGGTGAGCATGGAGAATAATCTCCTATGCTGGCTGCAAACAGATATGTTTGGAATTTATTTATATATCACGTCTATCATCGAATACATTGGTTTACTAAGTTAAGAAAATTATTCTTCTGTTCTTGCTTCTGTCCAACAATAGCAGTCAATCAATGACTATCACTTAATCAAAATTTAAAGATAGAAGAACCTTTATGAGGTCATTTTCCGCTTATTGTTAGTGAAACTTAAATCTATCAATCGAACCTACCTAGAATTTGTTTATCTTGCCCTGAAGTTGTGGAAAATTCTGCAAGCATTTGCTGGCATTGTTCTTGTAACTCCTTCACAGCTTTCCTTTCCATACTTGGTATGGGAGGGATGTCCCCATCCGACCAAGTTGGCATTGTTCTTGCAGCAGCAATGACCGCTCCATCAACAAAGCTGTCCGCATCATAAGACAGTTTACCTGATATGAGAAATAATCTCTATGTCATGAATCATAACAAAGCTCTATTCAGTTTACTACTAGATGTTAGCAGTGAAATGTTTATGAGGAGGATGTAATATTACTATTGTGATAATACTCTTCAGGAAGGCCAGATATATTAAAGACAGATAAGAAAGAATCCAAATGAACCCTTGCACTGCCAGAGAACTGGATAACATCCCAAGGATTCTGCAATGTTCATATCAAATAAGGTAAGGCATTAACCTAAAGTAACTTTAGTGATGAAGATAATATCAAGTAAAGCATAACAAATATGGTGTTCCCAAGACTATGGAGACGCTTTAAAGATATAAAAGTGTAGGCATAGAGAAAATTACCACTGGTGATGAAAATCCATATCTTTGCATGAAAAAGTTATTCATCTGTCCATTCATGTAATTGACAGTCATCTGCATAGAGATCATCATAGCTTAGGTGTCAGAATAACGAAAACAAAAGAGTATTCAACAGATAATTGCTCTTTGCTTGCCAAAAGCACCTAGAACATGAAAGACACATCATCCTTCATAGATCTTCTCACCTTCACTCTACTAATCTTTAACTCTCATTGGTTATAGGGTCACTCATGGCATTCATGTCAGCATGGATCCTTCATTTTTGTCTTTTATCTCATCAAATCTCTCTCTGTGGTTGGGGGGAGGGGGGTGTTAGCACTTCATTTCTCCATCTTTCTATTAATCTTTAAATCTCATTAATTATGGAGTCATCATGTAAGCGTCAACCCTTCATTTTTGTCTTTTATCTCATCAAATCATTTTTTGTTTTCTATTAGCACTTCACTTGGTATAATCTTACAGCTAAAAAATGTAATTGCACATCAAATGTGGCTTCAGAGTAAAAAAAAACAAAAATCAATTCTTATCAGAACTGCTCTATTCAGTTTAATGATGATAGAAAATATCTGATTCTCCAACAAATAGACTTCATTTTCTTCATAAACCATGTAGCATTGTATACCTCGTCTCCCTTTTTGATTTGCTGCCCAGCATTTATCATCACCTCAAGCATTCGGTCCTTGAAGCGCCAGTGGAAGAAACAATTTGGCTGAAAAGAATGGTTCAACATGTCTACAAAAACAGGGAAGCATATTCCACCCATGAGCTTTTGTAAGGTCACCAAGATCTTGTCTTGATCATTTGGCATGTAATGCACTAAAAAATAGAATAAAGCTTAACGGTCAGTCTGAAACATTCAGGAGACATCAAGCTTATGAAACTAGTAGGTCCTGAATTTGGTTCAGCTCGATTCTGGATCAAGATATACTGAAAAGTGGTCAATGATCCTTTAGGCTTTAGTAGATGATGTTTCCACTTTCTATCATCCAAAACTACCCAAACAACAAGTCACTTGAATGGAGAACTGAACAAGTGTGAAGAAATGGTTATAGAAAATTTTGCCCGAGAGAGGCTAACCAGCATAAGGGACAAGCATATTTGCATCTTGAACAAGGGCACCAATTCTCATTTGCATGTTGACACATCGAGATTGTGCAATACTCAATGCCCACACGAATCTCTCTGGTTCTTGAGCAAGGCGTTTTATTTTAAGGGGCACTGCAGAGTGCTGATGAAGTTTAGAGTTAAAATTGGGCAAAGGACACCAAAAACACTGGATATTAGAAAATTGCAAGTATAAATGATAGCTTGATACCCAATTTTTTTCCCAAAATTCTAAAGCTCGCTGTTGCTGTTCTCTCATGGCCGAAGCAAGCTCCTGATCTTGCAACTCCAAAAGGTCCTCCTGCAATTTGTAAAAGTGGGTGAAAAGGAAGCATCTCAGACGGCGAAACAAGGTGATGTTAGCTAGGAAGAAATTTGAACCTCGGATGTAGTTTGAAAGACTTTCAAGTACATAAAACACAAGCAAAGTAATCATGTGCAAAAACTTTGAGTTGACGGTCATATGCCAAGCAAGCCCCAGACATGGTCTCAACAGTAAAAAATGCAGATGGCAAATTTAATTTACTTGGGGAGCTCAAGGATATTTTGACTTTGGGATGGCATAGGATGATTATCTCAGGTTTCAGGCAGAGGCATGGATATGATATTACTGAATGAGAAATGACAAGTGAATCACAATATTATGTACCTTAGGTCCTTGTTTGATGCAGAATACCAGCCACATAAAATCTATAGACACACATCTCATGCTACATATGCTTCCACTAGCTTATGGTGCAAAGTATTCAAACTAGGAACTGACAAAAACCCAAATCACAAGATTTTTGCTTTGTCTAAAAATAGTGGGTGTTTCACATTAGATCTTATTAACAGGGTTGCCAAAGTAATCTTGAAAGTAGACAAAACCGTGGAGAATACAGTGTGCATATTCAGACCTCTGTAGCTAGAAGCAAGCTAGTGCACTCATCAGCACCAGGTAAGAAGTCACCATACAGCGGCCAAAAATTATCCTTGCAGTCAAATGCGTATAAAAGAAGACATGCCAACCTCAGGTCCCAATCTGTCTGACATAGATAAAGAATGGGCATGACTAAATAGATTGGAAGTGTATTAATAAGGCTAAAATTCGTCAGAAAGAACATGAAAATGAAATGATTGTAAGTTAAGTATGATGAAGCTTATACTGATATAATGACAAAATAACCAAATAGCAAAGGAAATACATTATCAAACATCCACCTCGGAATTGGTTGAGTTGATGATGTCAAATATAGGATGACCCAATGGTATGATATCTGGGAAAAACATCCAAGGAAGCTTTTGGCTTATAGTTAACATCAATTCTAGCGGAATCTCCATAATCACCTGCACAGACAAAGTAAGTTTGCCATACAAATCATTCAGCAGAAGCAATTGCAGGAATCATCCCAAATATAATACTGAACAAGACAATGAGGGATGCATTAAACAAGAAAACACACAAAATCTTATTAAAAATATCTCATGCCCTTGCAAAACATGTAGTTACCCTGGCACGACGAAGAGGCTCGATGTCTTTGGAGGCATATACTCCAAAACCATCAGGACCTTCTCTGAATTCAATTCCATAAGCACGCATGCTCCTAACATATCCTATCTTATAAAAATCAGGATCTGCTAGCTCCAACTGTTAGCAGGTACATCAGATAATCAGTATATTTCATTGGCGAAACAAAAAGTAGAACCATAAATTGAACTGGTAGATATTGATAAAATAAAATAGTTGCATTCAAACAGGTCTCACTGAGTATGTCTCTGTGTAAAGAAAAATTAAATGGTAAAATGAATAGTTGCCATTAGTTAAAATCTGTTTTCTGAATACTGGTGGAAGCATAAAGCCATCTGCAGATCGTTCTCGCATTCCAAGGTCCAATTATCCCACAAAGTAACAATCACCCGGTCCACGTTCAAAGATCGAATAGTAGACAGAAGATAAAACCACAAATACGCAGTACTCTCTAGGTTCCAATATATAAAATAACCCATCGAACGTTTAAAAAAGCTAACCAGCATAGGAGATGCTACAAATAAGTAAATGTGAAGTTGTTTTTCGAAAAAACAAATAGGGCAAAAACTAATCTAGGTACCTGAGAAGCAGGAGTGGACTGAGGAGGGGAAGAGGGTTGAAAGAGCGGGAACGTAGAAGTAGACATTGGAGATGAATTAACAGAAGATGTTTCTTCACTGGTAACCAAAGTGGCAGTGACAGCTCTCACGGATCTGATTCTGCACTTACATACACTGATACGTGGTAAAAGATGAGAATTCCGCCGGCGGTGATGATTGAAGATGCAGTACGATGGTGGGGGCAGGACGGAGACGGCCATGTTTTCTGCGGATAAATTTAGCAACAATAAAACGCTATCCACGCCAGTACCCGGGGTTTTGACCCCCGCCCTTCCTTTGGGTTTTAGCCCGTTTGGTTTTATTTTTATTATTTTTGTAATTTAAAAAAAATAGTTAGTAAAAATAATTTTAAAATTAGATTTGGATAAATTACTAAAAAAAATAATGATTTAAATAAAATTTAGTATGTTTTGGATGGAGAAAGATAATATGATGAAATAGTGGTAAAAAAATATATAAATTATTATGAAATATATTTTAAAAATAAAAATAATGTCAAAAAAAATGAAAATAAATTGATGTTTCTTAATTTTGAAATAGTATAAAATGAAAATTGAAAATTGAGAATGAAACCAAACAGCACTTAATCTCCTATTTAAGAATTCTTATTATTAATATATTTGTGCGATTTTTAATAAAGATGCAAACTAGTTGAGTTGAGCCTATTTTTTTAAGTTTGAGCTTAATTTTTAACTAAATATATTGAGCTTGAGCTCTACGATCTCAAGAAATTAAGGCTCAAGTTTGGCTCAACTCAAGCTCAAACTTGAAATATTGAATTATTTTATAAAAAATTTAAATTTAATATATTTTATTATATTTTTTAATAAAATCAAATTATAGGCTTGTGTTTGGCTCAGGTTTAAACTTGAAAAGTAAAAAATTTTATAAAAAAATTAAAATTAGTATATTTTATTATTTTTTACATATAATTTTTTTTGAAATAAAAAATATAAGCTCACAAGCTTACAAATAAGAATTGTTTGGCTTGAACTTGACTCGAAACTGAGCTCCAATTCTCCAACACAAACACTTTTCAAGCCAACTAGTCAAGCTTGCGAGCTGGCTCGGTTGGCTTGCTTTCCTAATCCTTGATTCGTTTATTTTCCATTTTTTTATTTTATGTTTATTTATATTTAAACTTTAAAAACATGTTAGTTTTTTTTTTTTTTGAAAATTATTAATAAAATTTTTTTATCTGCAATATTACTTTCTAACTCATACACCATCTTGTCAGCCAAAACTCATATTTATCTAACTAAAATCAATTTAAAACCTACTAGCTAACTAAATAATTATTCCTTTTTTCTAATTTTAGATATAGTGAAATTCACAATTTATTTATTTTTTTCAATTCATACATCCATGTGTTAATAATTCCTTAGATTCAAACATTGACCTCATATTTTTTGTGTCAAACTTATATCATTGGACAAAAACCACTCACATTCATATGATTTTTATCTAATATAATTAATATGGTAAAAAAATAAAATACCATCTTTCTTATCATTTTTGTATTAAAAAATTATTGTCATACTTATAAAGTTAATATTTTACATCGTAGATTCAGTTATATTTTTATTTTTATACAAAAAAATAATAACAAAATAGCCCTTCATTTTTATTTTTCAAGATGTGAAAATTAAAATTGAATTTGTAAAAAATGAAAACAAATGCTTATCAAGTCATACCATTGGGATTGTGAAGTGTGATTTCACAAAAACTCCCTCTTGGTTTTTTTTTCTTTTTCATTTTTTTCCTAATATTGTAATTCTTATTTTACTCACTTCAATATTTTTTAAAATGCTTTCATCATTATTTTTTTTCTATTTTCTTTTTCTTCCATCCATCTTTTTTGCTTTTGCTTTCCTCTTAATTCACTTCTTCCCCACTTTGAATCTTCTATTTCATTATGTGTTTTATCTCCCATTTTAATATAATGTATATATGTTAAGTGTATTTAGTTATCAATTAATTACTTTTATAAGAAAATATTTAATACACGTGTCATATATTCATACAATAGAATAAACGATATAAACTACTTATTTCCATGGTTAATTTTAAATGAGTTGGCAATATTAATGTTATTTTGAAAAATAAGTTGTTGTTTTATTGCAAATACGAACTCCCCCGCCCCCACTTCCCACCACCAAAGGGGATTAATACCAATAAGAAAGCAAAACCCGTCGATATCAAGAGGATGGATGACATTCGTGAATAATTCGATATTTTTGTATTAATTTGAGGATTTGATTAATGATATACGACCTCTAACTATATTTGACATGGTATAAGATTAGATTACACGGCCCAACTTATAGTCCAAAACACAACTTCGTAGGAAAGAATAATAAATTTGTAAGACTAGCAAAACGAACTAATATGCTATGGCACATATTAAGGTTGTTAATATCTCATATCGGAAAAATAAATAAATTGTGATTTTTATATACTGTTTTGAACAATTTTCACATATTGAGCTAACTTTTGAGATTAAGTTAGGCTAAAGGTTCATTTTTTGACGGGAGTTTTCAAGTGTCTTTCTTTTCCATCACTCAAACTTTTATTTTTCATTTTTTTCTTTAGTTATTTTACAGTACAACAAAATTTTCTTTTATTAATTTTAAAGATTTAGAGAAATAAGTAAAATTGTTAAAAAATTATAGAAAATCATATATATAAACTGTGCCAAAATTATTAATTATGTGTAAAGCGTAAGCTATTGGGACTCGTTTGGTTTCATTTTCAAAAGTCATTTTTATATTTTTTATTATTTTAAAAATAAAACATAATAATAATATTATTATTATTATTATTATTATTATTACATATTTTCATTTAACATAATTTTCATTTTTAAAATACATTCTTCAATAATTTATATATATTTTCTTTCTATTTAAGTATTTCTATTTCTCTCCATCCACAATCTATTAAAATTAATATAATTATTATTATTTTAATAATTCATTCAAATATAAATTTATTTTTAACTTATTTCCACTAACTAATTTTTCAAAATTTTAAAAATGATAGAAATAAAAATTAAAAATTAAAATAACACCAAAACGGGCCCAAGTAATTCAACATGGGCCACTGAAGACCAATTGGATGAAATAGAATGAAGCCCAATTAAATTCCAACTAAAAAGAAATAAACGAAACCTCGGTGGTGACCTACTACTAGTCTTTAATCACCGTCCTCCTCCTCCTCCTCCTCCTCGGCCGTTTCTAACCCTTGCAGCCTATTCACCGACCGATATATACCTGTTTCTTCGCTTACCCTCCCTCCCCGTCTCTCTAGATACGCTCGTGTCGTGTTATGTGTTTGTACGAAAAATAGAGTTCAGCTTTTAACGGTGGAGTATCTCGATAGAGAGCGACTCACGAAAGCGGCACTAGGAGTGGCTCTTTACGCGACACTATAGTGTTAGGAACTCTTATTCGGCATTTACAGTTACCATAGTATCCGCTAACCATGTAAGTTATTTTCTTCCTCCCCCCCTCAATTCTGTCCAATGCGTACAATAAAAATTATATTTTCTTTGATGGTGCTGTATTTGTTATAATCTCGTAAATGAAGGTCACGAATATGTGTGAAAAACTTGCCAAAGTATGTTGCCGAGGACCGCCTCAGAGAGTTCTTCTCCCAGAAAGGGGAAGTTACGGATGCCAAGCTTATGCGTACCAAGTAACCGGCTGTCCCTTTTTCTTCTCTGAATATTGATATTGCCATTTTATTCATTTGTTCTTTACTTGAGGGACTGGTAATGAAACATGGTGCAGGGATGGGAAGAGCAGGCAATTTGGATTTGTGGGATTTAGGACAGAGCACGAAGCCGAGGAAGCCATAAAGTACTTTAATAAGTGTTTCATGGATACTTGCAGAATTACTTGTGAGGTCTGTCTTTCTCTGCACTTCACGTCATTATGTTGGATGCTTTAGGTTTCTAGCTTCTAATTAGGAATTACTTCAGTAAGAAATTAAGGATAAGGCAAGGTACAGAGGCAAAAAGTAAAGTGAGAGAAAGGTTAAATGAGTGAAAAGATGAACTGGGGTGGGGAGGAAACAAATTTCCTCTAGTTGCCTTCTTTCTCTGTCGTACATTCATAAAGAGGATAATTCTCTCACTGCAAAAAGAAAAAAGAAAAAAGAAAGATTACTTAAAGCACTTTTATAATTATTCTGTTCTACCCTGTAACCATCGAAAAGCACAGTAATGGCTGGAAATGTGTTCAAATTGAAGATTGAGAGCGTCTCTTTCCACTTGGGACCATTTCAACTCCGGCGGTGAAAAGGTAATTGCATCATGTGCAATGATTTGAACACAGTTACTGTGTGAAATATTCTGGCCATTTGCTGTCTCACCTAACCTTAAATTATGCATACATTCCATGGTGGTGTTTCAGTTAATTTGTTTGTGTCAACGTACACTCTGTAGAATATGCAATTTAATGCCAAATACTTGTCCAAAAAATGGCAATGAATAGTTTTTGTGGCAATTAATACCTGTTGGAGGTTGTGGGCTAATGAGTTGAATCTTCCTAAAATCTGCAATTGATGGTTATTACCGCTGAATGGCAGATTGCTCACCTTTCACTTTGTTACAAGAGGAGCTTACAAATTTTTTCATGAAGTGTAACATCTAGTAACCTTTGCATATTCATAGCCAGATTGCTCGGAAGGTGGGGGATCCCAATATTCCACGCCCTTGGAGTCGGCACTCATTGAAGAAAAAGGAGAATTCTTCTGAAGAAGAGAGGAAAGTAACTGGTTCAAAAGTTTCTGATGCTGTAGGCGTAGAAGGCAAGAGTAATAAAAGCAAGAAAGATGATGAGAATGATGACCCTAAACTTCAAGAATTTCTTCAGGTCATGCAGCATCGTAGCAGGTCAAAATTGTGGGCAAATGATGCAGTTGCAGGTCCCTCAGTTGAGCAAAGCAAAGTAGCATTAGATAGTAAAGTTCAGATTGCAAAAGGACATGAAGAGAAATTAGATGGAGAGGATGCTGATCTTGAGGGAATTAAAGGAGAAGGAAATGTTTTATCAGAGAAACAAGGGGCTGATAAATTGAATATTCTGGTTCATGATGAAGTAGTATCTGACATAGATTATTTTAGGAGCAGAATTAAAAAAAATTGGACTGATTCAGAAAGTAGTGATGATGAGGGCAGTGTTGAAGGCAATGATAATGAGGACAATAGTGACACTCAAAACAAGAGTGACCATGGTCCTGTTGAGGATACGCTTGAACCTGATGTTTCCGAAGGTGTGGATGAAGATGGCTCCTCTGGAGGATGTGAAATTAATAGCTCAATTGACCCTTCATCAAGCCCAAAAAACGAGAACGATGAAGTTCTGGAATCAGGTCGTCTCTTCATCCGCAATCTGCCGTACACTACCACGTATGTACCAAATTACTCAGACCCAGTGTGGTTGCTACTCTGTTTCTTTCTCCCTCTTTCCCCCCAGCCCCCACCCCATCATGTGTGGGTGCTGTATGTATGTATGTATGTATGTTGTGTGTAGTATGATATTAGTTTCATGCATGCGCCATCTTTTTATTTTGATTCAGTTTGTATGATTTTCATTTTGCTGACATTTTCTGATGTGCACAGTGAGGAGGAGCTAGAAGACCACTTTAGCAAATATGGCACCATCACTCAGGTCCATATTATAATTGATAAAGATACAAGACGCTCCAAGGGAATTGCTTATGTTCTCTTTGCACTCCCAGAATCTGCTGCTAGGTATTATCTCCTGAGCTAAAACCTTTAAATCATAGAGCATACACTTTGCTTCAAAGAGCAGCTGTATTTTACCATACAGTGTTAGGTGTTGTCTCTGTTGGTGATGATGTAGAATGTTGATTTGAAGAACTAAGGTTGTAATGACAATCTATGTTCAAGAAAGGAATTAACACAATAGTAACTTGTTTGCAAATATTTGCTTTTGGTCAAAGAGTTCCATTTCATCTTTTATGATATAATATTAGTTGACTGACAATGCACTAGTACTCTCGTATATGTAGATCTGCTTTTAGGTAACTTGCCTCAGTTTGTTCTCTTGGTCCCCTGAGTTGCTGCATCTTTTTATCTCATAATGTTATTTTCATAGAGACGGTCATCTAATATGAGGGGATACTATTGATGTTTTAGGTTCATTTATGTTATTAAGTATTTTGGTTTTATTTTAAACCACAATCATGAATAAGTTTATAAGTGATCATATTAGTGTTGTTGCAAAAGTTACAATATTTTGTGTTTTTCTTCCAGGGCTTTAGAAGAGATGGACAGTTCAATTTTCCAGGGAAGGTTATTGCATGTCATGCCTGCCAAACAAAAAAATCATTTTGATATGCAAGAGTATGACTTTGGTCCATAAATGCTCTAGTTCTATACTAAATTCTTATGAGTTGTCTCAGCAATAAGAAGTTCTATCTTTTCAATGGGTCTCATTCTGCAGAACCGACAATGCTGACAAACAGTCTTCAAAAACATTTAAGCAACAGAGAATTGTGGAAAGGAAGGCATCAGAAGCAGCTGGAAATACACGGGCATGGAATAGTTTATTTATGCGTCCTGATACTGTAAGTTAAAAAAAGTTGAATATGAGGCTTGACATGTACAAGTAGCTGCACTATATGTGCTTGCAAAACTCACTCTTGCTTTTAAGTATATGGGGGAAACACTACTAGAAGCACCTGGTGGAAACCAGGAGATATCTCCCTCTTCGAGGACTTCCTTGTCCAAATAATCTTGTGAGAAAATCTGTCAGGTGTTAGCTTGGATATAACCTTCTCTCCCAACCCCCTTGTCTGAATAACTTTGGTACCTCTATGTAATTATATAACAGTGGGATTGCAATTCCTGAGCATGAAATGTTTGCTCCTCTATTTCTGTGGTAAAATGTATGTGAAAGTAGTAGCATTTCTTCCCGTCGCTGGTAATGATCCTTCAAACCCTAATCTCTGTTTGCCACACAGCATGCATTTGTGCATTAAATTTTTAGCATGCTCTCTAACTTCCGATCTTCTCTTCTAATCCTTCATATTGTAGGTCGTTGAAAACATTGCTCGAAAATTTGGTGTCAGTAAAAGTGAACTACTAGATAGAGAATCCGATGACCTGGCTGTGAGAATTGCATTGGGGGAGACTCAAGTGATTGCTGAGACAAAAAAAGCTTTCTCAAGTGCTGGGGTTAATGTTTCCTCATTAGAGGAATTTGCTGCTGGTAAAACTGATGGTATAAAAAGAAGCAACCATGTTATATTAGTGAAGAATTTACCTTACGGCTCATCTGAAAGTGAATTATCCAGTATGTTTGGGAAATTTGGCAGCTTGGACAAAATCATTTTGCCTCCTACTAAAACCTTGGCTTTGGTATGGGCTTTCTTTCTTCTGCCTTTTTACTTTATTTTGTGTACTTGGTAGCTCATACATCACTTGCCTTTGGATAAATGCTGTGTTCTTTTTCACGTTATTTAAGGTTATATATTTGTGGTTTTTTCCTCTGTAAAGGATCCCTTTCAGTTTTTGCTTATTTAAGATGAAATATGTTAAATTTAAAGGCCCTTTGATTGATCATCTCTATCAATCTGCAGTGGATTAGAGAAGGATTATGGCACTAAGTGAGAAGTCCAAATTGTATCTGCATGAAGCTTGTGGCATTTGTACTAGTGATCCTGTCTGATAGAAATCTGAATCTCAGAACTTATCTTTGCTGCAAACTACTTTACTATTACTTATGTATATAATTTGATTGTATCATACTTAAGTTGACATGGAAGTACCTGACTTGGCTTCCCCTTAATAAAGTTGAAAATGCATATAAATAGGAGTCTAAACTATTTAGGTCATTGCTATCTTTATGTAATCAAGAAGAATGTCATGTCTAGTGACTCGTGAAATGGATAAAATCTTTGGTGATTTTGTTGCATATTGCCTAGTTTCAGTGCAACTATCTCATGATATTTGGTGAAAAAATTTTCATGATGCATCATGTGCAACATTCTTGATATACCACGTGCAGTGTGAATGACTACTTTTTAGTTCGTTGTTTTATATGTTTCTGCCTTGTTTAATCAGAGCAAGTATGTCTTTTTTTGCTGTAATAATTTAATATACTTGATGATAGCATGCACCCGAAAAGAGCATTTGATGATTATTCAAATACTAATCGTATACTTTTCTATTGAAATTTATGATACTCAGGTTATCTTTCTAGAACCCACTGAAGCTCGTTCAGCTTTCAAAGGTTTAGCATACAAGCGGTACAAGTAAGTTGATTTAGTAGTTCAAAGCTGTAACTAGCAGTTTGTTAAAGGATGTAGTATTGCTTTTGGTTGACATTGTAATGGAATTTAAGTTGCTGTATTTCATTCATGGGCTATAGGTTGTTAGTGGTCATTGTATACCTTGTAAAGTTCTGTGTTGACATTGCATGGACAATGATTGCACCATATCTAGTGGTACCTCATTAAAATCTTTTAGATGCTAGGATGTTTAAAATATGTTATTGGAAGAAAATTGGGAATATGAGTGAGTGGTGATAGATCAGGATGCCATATATCTTGAGCGAACCACTAAATGACTGTTATTTCTTGTGGAATGAAGACTTGGATTTTGAAGATGGAACAATTCTGCTTTTTGTCAACTTTTCATTTATTTGATACGAAAAAATTAGTGCATCATTCATGAACTTTAGATGATTTTAGTTTTGGGATCTTTTCCATTTTCCCTCAATTCCTTTCTTGGAAATTATTATATGCTTGGTGGGAGTTTGTTGGTTTCGGGGTTGATTAATTATCTCCTGTTAACACAGGGATGGCCCGCTGTATTTGGAATGGGCACCTGGTAATATTCTCAGTCAAACTTCAACTGTTGTTGATAATAAAGTTGTTGGTGAACTCGATGTCAAAAGAGCAATGCTACTGCAACAAGTTGAAGAAATAACAGATGCAGATGTTGACCCTGATAGAATTGAGGTTATTTTTAAACTCTGTGTATTGTTCTGTGTTGTTACACTTGCATGCTGGTGGACTGATTTAACCTTAAATTTCCTTGTAAAACATGGAAATATGCTTAGTAGATCCTTGCATGTGACATTGCGAGACTTTTCCTTGGTATCTCCTAGCTTACACCCTATTACTTAAAGTTTCTGATACATCTTCTTAAGGTCTGTGGAATTATTTCATGTATCACTCGTGGGAGAAACCTTAGATTGTGATTACCTTTTCCTTTTCTTTTATTTTTGGTGGTGGTGGTGGTGGAGGAGGAGGAGGAGTTTTGAGGGATCAACTCCAGTTTATTTACCTTTTTTCAGGGGTGAAAAAAACAATTGTGCAATATTTGTGGAGATGCATTTGTAGGAACAAACATTTATAGACAAAATTTATTTCAGTATTTATGATTATATTCTCCAAATGCTTGGTAGTTAAAGCATCCTGCATATCAAAAGACTGCAGTTGCAATATCAATTATGAAAGAAATTGTGAATGCACTGTTATGCTCTCATGAATGCTTCCTTTAGTCGGTCTTTGACTTGGTCTTCTTTAACAGTTAAACCTTTATTAACATTGAGATATTTCTTTAATACACGTGAAATTATGGTATGAAGGGTAAAATTTCAATCATATTAACATGGGAAATTTTAGTACAGAAACAAGTAACTTAGCTAGTGAAGGAGCTGATTCCAAAACTTTTAAGGAATTCAGCACGACTAAGGGGGCAGTGTGGTAACTCAGAACTCTTATATATCACTGCAACTGGAGAAATTATATTGTCACAAGTGGAATTTTCCTGCATCATGTGTGGGCAATGCCGCAATGATCGTTGATTCAGATTTATAGGTCAGTGAGCAAGATCCTTCTTAGCTTTCAAACCCTTAAGAGAGAGAAACTTATGAAACTTCTTCTCATTCGAAGGAAATCATTTGTCTGGTCATCTTTGGGAATGATATATAGTTCTTATTAAGAAGTTGCTGATCAACCTGTATGGCTTTATATGAGGGCTCAAATTTGCTCGATGGTGGTTGATTGATACTGGTTTGGTTCATACTAAATTGCTTCAAAGCTATTGATTACAATCCTATATTCTCCGTATTAGTATATGTTGCCAGAAAGGGAAAGGAAAAATCTTATATTAGCTGGCATCTTATAAAATTTTTTCCAAGTTATTGCTTGAGTTGTGGTCTCTCCTTGATTTCGGGTGCTTTGAATTCTCCCAAATGTTCTGGTTCAGGAATTGAATTCTTGTAATATGTTTTGTGCTGCAGTCTCGCTCGTTATATGTCAAGAACCTCAACTTCAAAACATCTGATGAGAGTGTGAAAAAGCATTTTGCAGAGCACATGAAGGGAGGAAAGATACTAAGTGTCAGGGTATTTTTTCTCATGTATATCTGCTTTGCACCATGATCACTTCCTATATTTCTCTATCTGCCTTTTTTTATGTTTTCATTTTCTCATTATAGGTGAAGAAGCATCTAAAGAATGGGAAGAATGTTTCAATGGGGTTTGGTTTTATAGAGTTTGATTCTGTTGATACAGCAGTGAATGTTTGCAGGGACCTACAGGTATTATCTTGTGTCTGCTAATTTTGGTCTAGATCAGGCATATTGGATAAAACTGTAGTGATTTTTTTTTTTTTTAACTTTCGAACTACAGCCTTACATTTTCAATTGTTGCTTCAGGGAACTGTTCTGGATGGGCATGCCCTCATATTGCAACTTTGTCATGCTAAAAAGGACGAAGGATTGCCTAAAAAAATTGAAAATGACCGAAGTTCAACAAAACTGATTGTAAGGAATGTAGCTTTCGAGGCAACAGAAAAGGATCTTAGACAATTATTCAGCCCATTTGGTCAGGTATAAAATCTTTTCTTTTGTCTTTGCCTGGATAAAATGTAGTTTAGGGACTGGATATATGATTTAGTTGGCCATAAATCATGTACTTGGTGTGTGTTTTTTATCCTGAAGTTTATGGACTAATTATTATGATTTAGTTGTCAATAATATGATTTTTGTCTTGTTAAATTCTGAACATTTTAGTTGGTGCTCTGCAGATAAAGAGTTTAAGATTGCCAATGAGGTTTGGCAACCATAGAGGTTTTGCATTTGTAGAGTATGTGACAAAGCAAGAAGCACGGAATGCCCTTGAAGCTCTTTCAAAGACCCATCTCTATGGTCGTCACTTGGTATGTTAGATTGTAACTTCCGACCAGAATTAACATTATGCATAAGGGCAACTTATTATTGACTGCTTGTCTGGCAGGTCCTGGAAAGAGCCAAAGAAGGTGAGAGCTTAGAGGAATTACGGGCCAGAACAGCCGCTCAGTTCACAGACTCGACTAAGTTATCCAAAAAAAGAAAGCACTTGAGCGTATTGGATGAAGGAAATATCAAGTTTGAACGAATTGCGGGATAGAATTTTGGTTTTTCCTTGTGCTCGGTAGAAAAGTTTTTGTATTGCTGATATGCTCGACAATAGCGAAATTTTGAGTTGTAAAAACGTGAAGACTACAAACGGAGGAGTGAAGACTTTAAAGCCCTCATCATTATGCATGAAAACAGGAGAACAGTTGGACAGAAAAACAGAGTTTGAAAAAATTCTCAGGTGGATGATATGGAAAGAAGATACTTCCTGTTGCCAACCATCTTCCCATGATCATGATGAGGGTATGATTTATTAAAGCTGGGAGCCCTTCTGTTCTGTTGGTGACATGAATGGCTAGGCTAAACTGCCTTTAGAATAAAAGCATGTATTTCTTCATTGCAGAGGATATAATTGTTATTATGATATAAAAGTATGCAGTATGTTATTGTAACTAAAGTATCTAATGTTTCTTATATTTGGTTGATGAGATGCAGCTTTGTCTTTTTTCTTTTTTCCCATAATGAAATGAAAATGGATCCAAACATGTTTGGGACATGTTATATTGTTGTAACACTTCAGCTTGATTATAATCGTCTAATATTTTGAAAAATACATTTAAAATAAGAAGTAAATATTAATAAGTTTGAGCGAGGTTTTTGTTTTTGTTTTGGTTTTTTTATGTGCGCGTGGGCGCATATGCAAAGGACTTGTTTGTTTGTAAATTATCAAAATATTATTTAATTTTCAAAATACAAATAAATAATTTAGTATTTTCTTTCAATTTACTATTCAATATACACCAAAAAAGAAACAAAATATCTTTGATCTTCACAGTCTATTTTTTATTTATTTTTTAATGTCTAACTTTTTTATTTTATATATACACATATATTTAATTTTAAAATATTAATTTTGCTCTACAAATTCAATAGAAAAATTATTAATATAATATTTTACTGTCTTTTAAAACATAAATAAATAAATAATTTTTTTCAATTTATCATTTACTTATCACTTAAAATGTAAACAAATAATTATTATATTTTTTAATTTTACTTTTTAAAAATTATTTTACCAAAATATTTTCACAAAATGTTTCAGTTCACAAACAACAAAACCGAAAGAAATCGCCGCAAACCCCAAATTTGACACTGCGGGGTTTGGAAACTCCGAAAGAAATATTAAATAACACTCAATAACAAAGTCGGCGGCGCGCTCTAATAAAACGTAACGATGGAAGAACAGTCTCATTTGTAACCCTCCCTTCCATTCTTCTTCCGACGGCCGTCTATCCCTCAAATATCCGCGTCACAGTCTCATATCTATTGAGTGTGAGTTTGTCTACTGCATATTATCGGCCACTACAGACCATTCCCCCTTTCTAGTCTATCAGATCAGAAAACCTAACCGGATACTCTGGCTCTATCCTAACAACCAGCAATTGGCCGTCTCTCCTTCCAGGACGCTGTGCGGCGGAGCTACTAAGGCGGATTTTTCCGCTGTATTCCATGCCTAGTTATTGCCCGGTGATTTTGTTTTTATATTTTTCCAAATATCTATATTTCGACCTGAATGAATGGATATAACTTATTCCATATATATATATATGTATATTAATATTATCTCGATTCGTTTTTATATATTTTTCTTTTCCTTTTTTCTCCTGCGAAATCTTGGTTTTTCGCTTCGTTTGGATTAGTAAGGGGTATTATTTTGTTTTTCAATCTAATTCTTGCTCACAAGGATTCTTTTTCTTGCCTTTATTTGTTGTGTTTTTGCCCTCCTAAGCGCTAAATCGCAAGGGTTTTAGTTTATGATGTGTTAATTTAATGATAATTGCATTACACTTTTCAACTTCTGACTTTTTGTCTGTCTTGGCGCAGGGCTAGGGTTTAGATTTCTGCCGGAGCTTCTGATTAATAGCAATACGGTAGTTCCTTCATTATTTCTTTTTTCTTTTTTTGCGTAATTATGCCTGTTTGAAAAGAAAATATTTCCAACACCTGGCATTTCTTACTGTATATATTTCATTTATTCCCTGCTGGTCTTCACCGGTATTTATTTCAGGGATAACTACGTTCTTCATCCTCTGATAACTATTTAGCATTTTTTGGATTATGTATGCTGTACAGACCTTGCTTCTATAATTTGAAGAATGTCCTGAATCCTATCACTTTTATGTATGGATTTTCCAACTTGCAATATCTGTTAATTTTAATGTTTGTGGACTTCTAGAAGTGCCTTTTTTTCTGTGTCCTTTTTCTTTTCCCCTTCCGGTGCATGGACTTGGCCTTGAGAAGGCCGTTATGTGATTAGGTATATTGTTTGACATTGTTTTGTTGTTTGCACATAGAAAAATGCTGGGCTCATTGCCAATATTGCCCCTTCCAGCACCTCCTGCTGATGGAAATCTTGGGCCAAAACCCCCTGCTCAAGTGAATGAGGAATCTAGTGATGAGAAAAATCTTGGAACTAATGAAGACCAGACAAAGGTTAATGATAAATCCAACTCAGCTCCAGCATCAGTAGCAACCCATACAAGGACTATAGGAATTATATACCCACCTCCAGACATCAGAAATATTGTTGATAAAACCGCTCAGTTTGTGGCAAAGAATGGACCTGAGTTCGAGAAAAGAATTATTGCAAACAATGAAGGGAATGCAAAGTTCAACTTTTTACGTGCCTCCGATCCTTATCATGCTTACTATCAGCATCGTCTGTCTGAAGCTCGTGCACAGAATCAATCTTCTGCCCAGCAGCAACCCCTTCAGCCGGCTGAGTCTGCTTCTGAATCTGCTATTGCTACTCCAGCTGCTGATGCAAGTGATGTTTTAGCAAAGCCTGATCCTGCAGCCCAATTCCGAACTGTTCGTAAGGTTCTTGAACCACCAGAGGCAGAGCAGTATACTGTTCGGCTTCCTGAAGGGATTACTGGGGAAGAACTGGATATAATTAAGCTCACTGCTCAGTTTGTGGCTCGAAACGGGAAATCATTTTTGACTGGTTTGACTAGTAGAGAGAGCACTAACCCTCAGTTCCATTTTCTGAGGCCAACACACAGTATGTTCATGTTCTTTACATCTCTTGCTGATGCATATTCGAAGGTGTTGATGCCTCCTAAAGGTTTGACAGATAAGCTGAGAAATAGTGTTGCTGATATGACGACTGTCCTTGAACGCTGCTTGCATCGCCTTGAATGGGAACGGTCACAAGAACAGGCTAGACAGAAAGCTGAAGATGAGATAGAGCAGGAGCGACTGCAGATGGCTATGATTGATTGGCATGATTTTGTTGTGGTTGAGACAATAGACTTTGCTGATGACGAGGATGAGGATTTACCACCTCCAATGACACTTGATGAAGTGATAAGGAGAAGCAAGATGTCTACCATGGAAGAAGAAGATATTATTGAGCCTGGCAAGGAGGTAGAAATGGATATGGATGAAGAGGAGGTCCAACTGGTTGAGGAGGGCATGAGGGCTGCTAGTCTGGAAGAGAATGGTGATATGAAGAATAATGAGGCCAAGGCAACTCCGGAAGAACAGGAGCCACCCATGAGAATTGTGAAAAATTGGAAGAGGCCTGAGGAGAGAATCCCAGCTGAAAGAGATCCTACTAAGTATGTTGTCTCTCCTATAACTGGCGAGCTCATTCTTATTAATGAGATGTCTGAACACATGAGGATTTCTCTTATTGATCCCAAGTATAAGGAGCAGAAGGACAGGATGTTTGCTAAGATAAGAGAGACTACTCTTGCAGCAGATGATGAAATTTCTAGGAATATTGTGGGACTTGCAAGAACTCGTCCCGATATTTTTGGCACAACAGAAGAAGAAGTTTCTAATGCTGTCAAGGCCGAGATTGAGAAGAAGAAAGATGAGCAACCAAAACAGGTCATATGGGATGGTCACACGGGAAGTATTGGCCGCACAGCTAGCCAGGCCATGTCTCAGAATACTGGTGGTGAGGATCTAAATGATGCTGTGAACAATGATGGTAGGAGCCTTCCAGGTCCTGCACCTCCTCCTCCTAAGCCTGGTATGCCATCAGTCAGGCCACTGCCTCCACCTCCTGGTCTTGTTTTGAATATTCCTAGGCCTCCCACAGTGGTCCAGTATTCAACCCCAACTAGTGCTGGGGTAATCGCACCTCCACCCCCACCAGGGCCTCCAGTTGTCAATATGATTCCTTCTATTCGCCCCCCACCTCCTTCAATGCCAATGATGCATGGGCAACCTCTTATGGCCAACCGCCCTCCAATGCCGCCATCTATGCCTCTGACTTCAACTAATATCCCAGTGCCACCACCACCTGGATCACAATTTACCCCTTTGGGAGGTCCTAGGCCTTTTGTTCCTGTTCCCATGTCCCAACCAGGCATGCCTATGGTTCCACCGCCCCCTATGCCCCAAGGCATGCCTCCCCCACCTCCCCCTGAGGAGGCTCCTCCACCACTACCTGAAGAACCGGAGCCCAAGAGGCAAAGGCTAGATGACTCTATGCTCATTCCTGAAGACCAATTCCTGGCACAGCATTCGGTATGGAAGCCATCAGTCATCTCAAAGCTTTTTTTTTTTTTTACAAATATTTGGGTATGCTATATGAATATCCTCTAAAGTCGTACTATATGGGGTTGGTTGCAGGGTCCTGCTCGTATCAGTATATCTGTGCCAAATGTTGATGAAGGAAACCTCAAAGGGCAAGTTCTGGAGATTACCGTACAATCCTTGTCCGAAACAGTTGGCAGTTTGAAAGAGAAAATTGCTGGCGAGATCCAGCTCCCTGCAAACAAACAGAAGCTGAGTGGGAAGGCTGGTTTCCTCAAAGATAATTTATCGCTTGCCTATTACAATGTTCCACCTGGAGAGACACTATCTCTTTCTCTTAGAGAACGCGGTGGTAGAAAGAGATGAACTTCATTATTACATCATGAATCCCATAAAAGGTTATTGTTGTGACTTCTGCATTGCCATAGTGGTTCTGACTATGAGATTCCCAGACACTTTTGTCTTTTCTTTGTTATTATTTATGAATTATGATGGTTCTGTACTTGTTAAATGTTTAAAACTTTAAGCTAATCGAATGGTATCTACTACAGATCTGGCATCTTGCTGATTGTTGCTTGGGGTACTGGGAAGTTGTCTAGTTCTTTGTCTATGAGCATTGCTAGTTTGAATTGGCTTGCTTGATTTGGATGGCTGATCTATCGTTGATATTATGTATGCAGTCTCTCGCTTGGTCCACTGATGATGTGATTTTGGTGATTCACAACTTATTTGGGGGTGGCACTGGATTCTTGCAAGCTATACTGCTGTTTCTGAATTCTAACATTTCTTGTTCCACCTTTTTTCACTTCTTGTATGTGCAAGGAGTGTTGAAGGTTGTACTCCAGAGTATTTGTTCTGTTTTCTAGTAGATCTGCTTGAATTTAACCTCACACTTAATGCCTTTGCTGTTCATTTAAATTCTTGTGTCATTTTCTAGGGGGATGCTAAAGCTTGCTTATTTAGTTTTCCCTTTAATTTATGCATTGTATGATTCAGTTGTTAGTTTGTTGTGGTTGAGGTTGTTTGATACCTATTGTTTCTCACCACAGCAGTGCTCCTTGCCCGGAACTGAATTTGTTGGTTCCATAAGGTGTTGATAAATCCCTTTCCAAGCTGTTGAAGCAGGTAGACGCATATATTCTGCTTCCGTGCTGCAGAATTTCTTTTATTTTGAATGGCGTTGGCAGATTTGAAGACCTGCCAGTTTTTTGCAGATTGGCTCAAATTCTACAGGATGGAGACTGCTGATCAATAGAACTGTCTCTCTTGGGGTTGGGACTTTTGCCATTGACAATCTTGTGGCATGTGGATGTTTGCTTTCTCTTGTTAAATTGAGAGTTGTTGGAAATGACTTCTAGCTTTTCCGTTCTGGTTGCAGATCATGGTAAAGGTACTCATGTGATTTGGATAACTCTAGGCTATGTAGTGTCCCTTGGTTGGGGTGTCGATGCACCTATGATGACTCATGAATTTACTTGGTCATGCACCCCTCCACCCCCAACCACAAGCACCCGCAAAATATGAAGAATTAACAGATAGTGGTTGTACTAAGATTTAAGATTATGTTATAATGCGTTTTAACTCTATTGTTCAGTAGTATATGGGAAAGGAATAATGTGAAGCAGGTGCCTTTGAAACTGAGAAATCATTAACCTCCGAAAGGTTCATTACCTGGTAACGAGCCAAGTTCCATTGGAATGGCAGTTATTATTGTTGTGCAAATCCTATTTTGGCAATTTTCTCCATTGCAGGAGGGGTGCACATTGTTTGAACGCATGAAACCGAAATGGTTTGAACATATGA
>JACGDI010005725.1:122892-147688 GCA_014898725.1 Jacaranda copaia | reverse complement strand
AGAAAAGAAAGAAAAAAAAAAAGGCATCACCATCATCATAATTCAGACGATATGACCGAAGGAAGGATTTATAACTTACCAATGCAGGTGTCATGCTCCATTATGTAGAGTTTACCTCCATTGCACTTACAATCGAATCCACCCCATTTGTTTTTGCAGCTACACCCATCACATTTGCAAAAAATCCCTTCTTTACATTCGTCAATATCTGCATTCATTTAAAAAGGAAAAAGAAGAAGAAGAAACAATTACTCCATCATAATCAGAGGGTACTAGGTATGTCCTTTGATCACTAGTTGAAACAAGCGGGCACCTTCACATTTATGACCGTCCCCTTGGAAACCAGGCGGACATCGGCACCCTGATAGGTCTGAATCCTGATTGCACCCAACCCAAGCACATTTATTTCAGTTCCTCAAATATATTATATACATATATGAAAAACTAAGAAACAATGAAGGAATGTTGCACTGAACTATGCATGCTGAAAATTTGACTCCATTTGTTGTATCAGACCAACAGCCTCCATTGTTTATGGCACACCTTCCTGGTCCAACAGCTGTGGATGAAGATGAAGCAACACACTGTTGAGGATATGAAATACATAGATAATACCCTAACAAGAGACGGACGGAAGAAAAAAAGTGCACCTTCACATGATCTATATCCATCTCCTTCATACTGAACCCCGCTCACATGAGGGCATTCACAAACTCTTCCTCTAAATGTGTCCTTAAAATAAACAAACCATTGCATTCAGAATCAAACATTATCCCGCATGGAACTCCTATGCGCGCACACAGACACAGACACGCGCGCGCGCGCGCACACACTATGTATGGGACATTGTTTCCATACCTTGCAAGCTGTTATATTAGATTTTGGATCTCGCCAACACCCACCATTATTTTCAAGGCACTCATTTGTTTCTAAATCTGTTTATCATATGAGCTCATCAATCATCAATTTCACGTAGTCAAGCTGCTATTCTTATTATGTGTATGTACATATACTTAAAAGAATGCAAACCTGCACTCAGGCAAATAGGAGGATCAGTTGTCTCCTGGAACCCTGCACATACGGCTTTCAATACTGCTGTCCTCTCCAACTTTCCTTCACACATGTATAAAATCAAATTCAGATACACAAATTTATTGGCATGGTATCCCCAAGGAGTAAGCGACTTTATTTGATAGAAAAACCTATACATGCACATTAACTAACCTCTGTATTGAACATTATTTATCACCATAGTTGGCAAGATGGTAACATCACCACGTGTTCCATGACCAACCTGAAGTTCTTGCTCAGTTTTCAGGACTTCATTTTCAGTATCAGCTTCAGGGTCACCTATGCACTTGTTTATCTTGTCAATGGGGAGACCTGAATTAACGATGCAGAGAATTGGGAATTGAGATTGTTAATTGTAGATGGATGTATGCTACGCCTACACGAATATAAAACTTACCCAGTGATTTCATGACTTCCGCTGCACATTCTTTACTGTATCTCTTTTTCTTCATCGAACACCTGATGTGGAAATCAGACACATAATCCCACCAAACCCAGGAGCGGTTGCTTTCATTTGCGACCCTGTGGACGCACAGCTGCCTTAAGTTCTCGAACACCACATCTTTTCCTTGATATCCCCGGCTAAAGTCCTGCTCTGGATCGGGTGCACAATATCTGCCGTTGTTTATGCACTGGGACTTGCATTGATTGCTGAGAACAAAAGCTTGGGGACAGTACCAAGTTATATAGTGGGGTGTGAATTGGGTGTAGCCTCCTTTCTCAAGAATTTGAGCGTGTCCCTTGAAATTTTTGATGAAATTCATCTGCTCATCGCACCGAACTCCACACTCGTCATTGCTATTAGTCCACAGTTCATATTCAACCCTCTGATCGGGATGGGGCATCGACTCCGTCCAGTCTATTTTCACCACGACATCCTTGTCTTTCTTGAGTGCGTCCTTCAGCATCTCAGCAAAGGAACGTTGAATCAATGCTGAAGGGATTCCAATCTTCTCTATGTATTCATCGGCATCTGAGCTCTCTTCAGGGGAATCCATGGTGATCAGGGATTCATCTACGGTATCAGCCACCAAAACTGCAGCTGCACCTGCCAGCTGTCCATTCCACACCTTCAACGCAAAGTAGCACTCTGGAAACCAATGAAATAACATAACAGGGGAATATAATCATCACCCGACGTACGTATTTTGCGTGATCCTAGACTCCTAGTAGCATATGTACAAATAAATATTATAAATAGAGAGAGAGAGAGAGAGAGAGAGAGAGAGAGAGAGAGAGAGGAGAGAAATGATGAAGAGACCTCCACGATCAAGAAGAAGAATAGTGGGGCGAGAGGACTTGGATTTGAAGGGCTTATCTCCATCAAATGCAGAGCAGCCAAGGGAGCCCTTTTGAGGATAGAGGAGAGTGCCCACCATGGATCCACCGTAGTCAGGGACCCCAAAGTTGGCAATAGCAGCGTCGTGTCTTGCCTGGAGATCATAAGGAGACAGGACGCTTATGCTGCTCTTCTCAACAACAAATCTTGATTCCACACAACCGATCAACAACAAGGTCAATACTGCAAACATGATGAAGAAGAAAGAAAAACAAGTGGCCATGTCTATGCGTATATGAATATGCAGCTATAAAAAAAATTGAGGAGCAGGAGGTGGGATTGGCGATGAGAAGAGAGGAGAAAATCAATTTGCAGAAATATCGTAGTAGCGCAGAGGAGAAGTCAATTAATTAACAAGAAAAGAAATACGCGCATAGCGACCTGGAGTGGAATAAGGGGGAGAAGACTTAGGCTTGTGGTCTACGGTCCATCTAACAGTTTACAATAATTAATAATTTTAGGAAGAAAACACTTGTAGTTGATGTTGTTGTTGTAGAGTTGCAGTAGTAGTTGTATATTGGTTGAGTAAGGGTGTTATGCTATGACGTGAAGTTAACGATAGACGAACAGCGACAATGAAAGGCGCTGAGTGATATTGGAATTGAGGGGGATATATGATATATCAGTCAAGACTCATCAGTCAGTTTGTGGAACCAATCAGATGAATATTGGAATTGGAAGGAGACTCCGCAGCTTCAATCCTACTACTCTCCCCTCCCTCTCTCGATATCTATTCTTGTTTTCAACATATATTTGGTTGTGACGAATCCTATTAAGGGCTACTATTCATCAGAATGCAGCAGCTACCATAAGAACTTGTATTACTATAATATTATAATCACAGTAATATCGATCAAAATTCAAAAAGTTGCTGCAGCCTTAGTTCGAGTGCTGCTGATAACCAACAAATCTTGATTCTTAAGGCAGTTTTGGTAAAAGGGTTGCTCATTCATTTTTGGGCCCACCTCCACTCACCTAAACATTATTGATTATTATGTTACCCCTCCACTATTATTACTATTAATCAATTACTTCCCAAGCTATATATTTCAAAACTCCTCTTGTATGCACTCGCGGCTTCCTAATTATCTTCTTTTTTTTTTCCCTTCTAATTTCTAAGAAGAATAAATAGTAGGATCAAGTGTAGAACAAGTTATTTTCTTTTGTTATTTTTCTAAATCCAATATGTTTTTTAAAATCCCTTGATTAATGATAATACTAGATAATTATTAATTGCTATTAGTCTATTAGAATCAATACATATCGGATAATTGATTACATAAATTATTGTTGTAAAGAATCTGGGGAAATGAATGGATGGGTGGTGTGATCAAAACATGCAAGCAAAGTGGTGGTACCAGCCATGAGTGAGCCACCACCGCACCACCAACGGAATGGGGTTCATTACATAAATTTTTACATTGGTATCGGTAGGCTTCATTCATATATTTCTCCAAAATCTAGGTTCAACTAGCGCAGAGAGATACAAATATTTTAAGGTAGTAGGTAGATAGAGTATGCAATACATAGTACTATTTACAATAATAAAATAAATCTGAGTTGACTTTGACCTGGATTGATTGGGTGAGATAGTTTCTCGGTGAGAACTGAGGGTATTGGTTTCTGTGACCTTTCCACTCCCTTAAAAATGAAGTATTGCTGGGGGCAGCACAGGTTGGAAAAAGACTTGGCCATATTTGACTTTTCATTTCCTTTTCATTTCCTTGTCATTTCCCCTCTCTCTCTCTCTCTCTCTCTCTCTCGCTTGGGCGTGGGAGTGGGGGTTGGGTTGGGTTGGGTTGGGTTGGGATGTGTTTTATCCATCTCAATTATTCAGCTAACAATAAGCAGAAGACATAGTATGCTGAAATTTAAGCAAGATTGATAATGAATCAAATTAAAAAGATTAAAAAAAACGTAGGTAGAAAGCAGACATTTAGTTAGAAAATTATATACTGTTAATTATCGGCTTTAGTTTATAGCCCTAAAGGCAAAGCCACGAGATCATTAAATATTAATGTTGAGTTGAAGTCCCCAAGTCCCAACAATTATATATAGTCTGCTCTCCATGTGTTGCATGGGCCTCCCCAATTTGAATTGCATTTTCACGTGTACCGGGTCCATTTGCCTGGAAGTGACCTGAAGTTGCTGGCAACTTTTAACATGCCATTTTGTCACTTAACATGCTGCTCCTGCAGTTTGGGGTTAACAGGCCCTTAGAAATTGGCAATCCATTGGGCAGCCCATCAGTGCTCATCAGCCCAAAAAGAAATCAGCATGTGTCCCACTGACAAGTGTTGCTTTTATCTGTGGGTTTGTGTAAAAGTTGAAAGATGGTAACTTGCTTTTGGGAGTGTGTTTCACGTGATGTCCTCCCTAATCTTTTGTAGGACCATATATGCTGTCATCCAAATATTTTAGTGCTAATAATGCTATCGTATGTCTACTCTCAGGACAACAAATTCATCACATACCTCGTGCATTTGGAACTTCGTTTTCAGTGGGTTGGTGCCTAATTCAATGCTTTAAATATTTCTTCTCAAGATAAGTCCAACTATAAACCAACCAACCATATCAAGACTCAAAGAGCATAAAATCCATAATTTTGTAACAAACGTACCATTCCTTCACTTGCTTATTCATTATTTATTTGGAAACGGAAACTTCATCAGTGCTTATTCTAACAACAACAGACGCCATAGATCAGATATAAGTTGGCGATATGCCACAATCATGCACGACATTGACAATAACATACATAAGCAAGCAAGGAAATCCTGCAATTAACTGATCATTTTGAGTGATGAGAGAAGCTCAACCGCGCAGCCCAGTGGCCACGCTGCCTCCAGTAATGAACCCTTGTACTCCACTTCTTTCAACACTGAGATTTCTTGCAACGGTTGCACCCCTGCGGTCAAACAAAACATGCATATATACATAAATTGACTAAATATATATATATATATAATTAAAAGTTAATTTTATTAATGAACGATCATCATACATGCATGATATAATTCCAACAATATAATTAAGAACTAATCTTACCAAAACCATCGACGAGCAGGGTGTACTCGTATACAAGATCCATGCACAAGTACGGCACATCTCTCTCTTCAATGAGGGGAAAAGCAGTCTTTATATTGTCTACATCAACCTCGCATGCAATCTTAGCTGCATTTCTGTATTGTATGGGGCGAACAGTGGCCATTGATACATTTTGCTTAATGAAACCGCTCTCTGAAGCTGTGTCAAAGAAGAATGAAGAAGCATACAACCTGTTCCGGCCATCTCCACCTCCACCATTCCAGACCCCGTTGAATGAGCAATTCTTGTGGGGGCATGGCGCGTCTAGTCTAAGTACCTTTCTAGTTATTGCCCTGCACCTCCTCAAGCTTGTGCCGGATGCAGGAGCTGATGCATTATAAACGACATCGTTATATGTGTACGATCCCTGATAACCATTTGTTATGCATGGATTGCCAAAGTCTCCAGAAAGCTCCAGACTTTGAGCACGAGCTGCTTTCGCGCCATAGTCCAAGAAACTGTGTGCGTGTGTGACAAAGCTGGTCAGTGCTATATATAATGATTGTTATATATCATGAAAAATAAATTAATTAATTAATTATTCAGAAAACAGATCAACACTAGCTACCTAATTAAGATTTTTAATTGGAATACACGGGGCCGGGGGATAATGATATATAATTAATTAATTAAGAGATGATCGATCACCATTAATTAATTAATGTTGATTCACCTGTGCACATAAAGATGATATTTTGTTCCCAAAGCAACTTTGTCTACTACATAGGGATCCTCTCCATCCGATACCGCTGGGGCATTTGCAGCAGCTTCATCTGAGATAGCATAAGCGATCTGCACTGATCCCCCTCCAAGATCAACAGTAGCAACTGTACCTGAGTAACTTTTACCTAAAGTCCCCAATAAATAGTTGATTGTCACCTGTGAAATTAGATATTGTCCAGAAAGATATTAACACAAGTTAGTTCTATGGCCCATCACGTACGTCTCAGTGATAAATCTGCAGGGATTAACGTTTTAAAATGGTTCCTTCCCTGGTTTATCTTCACGCTAATTAATTAATTAATTTTCTCTTTTTTGGTCACTTTCATCAATTAATTTAAAGTTAAATTCTTTAAATGAAAGATATAGTTTTATTTGGGCAAGAAATTAAGAAAACCGCTGAAGTATATGCAGAAAGATGAATCAATTATTGTCAAGATTAATCAGACGTGATTCATGCGCCATTAATTAATTAACTAATGGAGCTGCTGTCGGACAGCGGCTAAAGTTTAAACTATTTTTATTGATTGATGGCTGGGGCCTCCAAGAAAAAGATAGGGGGGAAAAAGAAAAAGGGTTCATTGCAATTTATTCCCAGTGTTTTAAAAAATAATCAATTTACCTTTTCATGAAAAATAAATATTCAAAATATCTTTAAGTATTTTAAAAAATCGTGCTCATTGTTTTCTCCTTTCCATTTGCTATCTATTTAACATAATTTTAATATAAAAAGATTAGTTTACCCTTAATCATTTAATATATTTTCAATTCAATTTAAATAACCTTTTTATTATCATTTTTTTTCCTTCTCTTTCATTCCTTTCTTTTCTTTTTGTTTTTCATTTATCTCTTCTTCCATTATTTCATATATTTCTCACTTTATACACATATAAATTTATCATTATTTCTTATATTCTTATTTTATACATATATATAATTTTATTTACAAAATGTAAGTCACTTTTATTTTTATCTTATCAATTATATTAATCTTTCTTTCTATTAATTCATTCTAAATTAAATAAAATTTAAATTTCATAAAAATATGTAGCACATTTTTTATTTATTTCAAATTGAACATTAAATATTTATTAAAAAATATATAATATATTTATATACATATATTTTTTTTTGTTGATAAGACACTTATATTTTTATTATCATATATATACTAATATACATAATAATATATAAAATATAATACATATATGATAATATATATTATTTAATAACATATATATAATATATAAAATACTACCTACCCCCACCCACCCCAAACTTGACGGGCTGCCATTGCAGCCCCCCAACCCCTGCCCCCCTCCCGAACCCTCGTCCCCACCCCAAACTTGACAAACATTGTGGCTAGATCTGGCCATGGCTTTGAATTTTTTTTTTTTTGTTATCACTCACGTTAGAGGGGGTTGCCGACGGCGGATTCTGGCGATCAATGGTTGGATAGTGAGTTATATATATAATTATATATACACTTATATAATATATATATATACATATATATAAGATAATATATTATATTGTATATATTTTTTTAAAAATTATAATATAATTTAATCTAAATCGTTGATTTTTTATAAGAATGTTCAACGGTGAATGAACAAGGACATAATTTTTATTTTATATATAGAAATTTAAGTTTAGATGCACGTACGAGCGCATGTGTTTTACACCTGCGTTCTTAAAAGAGTTTATTGCATGATTTTTTAAAATATGATAATGTTTTTTGTGTATTTTTTTTTTCACAAAATAGTAATTTGACAATTTTTCTTTAGCAGATGGAGGTTGTTTGCATTTTACCCAAAGAAAAAAACATGTTTCACCATAATGTATATGATATTCCTCCACCACCCAATTGCACAATAAAAAAGGGTTGAAGCCAAAAGTGGGATATATATATATATATATATATTCTCCACTTAAGTAGTCGTCAGAAAAAGGTTAAAAGGTGGCGGGCCATAATTAACCCGCATGATGTAAATTATTAATGTTGATCATCAGGAGCAAAAAGAAAGAAAAACATCCTGTAACTGTAAATTGTAAACCAGCAGTAATACTTTTTTGAGTCAAAATTAATTAAGGACATGGAAGTGGAGCTTACCCACTGAAAAGCACCTTCATCTGTTCCTTCAAGAACAGACACCCACTCCGGCCTGTATTTGAGGCTGCTTTCACTCTTGAAAAGATCTCTCACCTTCCATACAGAAATATTTAAATATGCAATCATGCACCGAGTAAAGAGAGAAATATTATATATTAATTAATATATCATGTATGTGAGGCAGAATCATTAATAATTAAATTAATAGTAAAAACATTGCAATGATATATGCGGAATACCGCTTTCAGTATGGCTTCAGATGCATTGCCGGGCAGCATCCGCAGACCTGCAGTTGCCTGTGTACGTATATATAATAAATGTATATAAGAGGTGTGTATATAGTTAAGTGTATGTACGTATGTACTCTTGATATATATATAATAAATGTATATAGTCAAGTGATATGTATTACTACTAACCCCGAGTCTAAGAGGTGTGTCAGGACGCAAGTCTTTGGGAACAACTGCTTCTGCTTTCTGTAGGAGAGGCTTTAAGGACTGTGCAGCAGCCTCGGGGTCAGTTTCATATGAACTCAGGCCTGGATTTGTCTGCCAATTATATATGTATACGTACCCAAAGTTAAACAGAGGATGAGGAAATTAAGCATGAAATAATGATAAATGACAAATGGTGATGGTGATTGCTTACGGCGAGAAAAAACTCGTAACCTTCTCCAACAGGAAGGAGATCCAAGTTTTGGTCAAAGCTGAAGACGTGAACCCTGCTGCCGGTACTTCCAGCGTCAAATATAACAGCATAGCTAGCAGTAGTGTAAGTTGGATCATCAGTAGCGAGGAGGATGTGGTTGAAAAAAAAGTCGGATCTTAGAGAGGTGGAATGGGTGCAGGGAAGGAGCCGCAACTGCCACAAACACATCAACAGTAGTAGTTGTAAACATGCTGATGTGCTGCTGCTGCTGCTTCCGCTTTGCTTCAACATCGTCAACGGACAACAGTTAGGACTCAGGACTCAGGCGGACGGGGAGGACTGATTAGGAGCTTAGCTGAGCTATGTATAGATGTATATCTATTGGTTGGGACATTTGAGGCTAGGTGTGTACATATTACATATATAGTGCAACGTTGTACGTACTGCACCTGCTCTCCTCTTTGAAAATCTTAAAAGCAAAAGCAATATTTTTAAAATTGGATCGGACAAAAAACTATCAATGTTACTGATTATTGATTCAATTGATATGATGTAATAATTATTTTTAATTTTAAAAATATATATAATATTTTAATATTAACCAAAAAATAAAATTTTCAATGATATAAAAATAATATTATTTAAAAAAATTTCAACTTATTTATTTTTTAATACTTTTATAAAAAAAATATTATTTTATAATTAATCAATTATAAATAAATAAATAAATAATAATATTTCATATTAATTTAAGTAATAATTCATTTCATACTTCAACTTCAAATAAAAATAAATTTTTTTACACTAAATATTCAACATAATTTAAGAAAGATTAAATAAAATAAAATAATAAATTAAACATAAGTATTCACATATAACTACAACTTTATTAAATTTTAAAAGAATAAATTTATAGTTCAAAAAATTACATATCTAATTTATTTTTTTTAAAAATAATTTTTAAATTTAAAAAAATAAATGAACTGATCAAGAGTCAGTTGAATTGATAACGATTTAATCCATTCTTGATCTATTTTAACTTATCTAATCAATTGTCAATTTTTATATTTGAATAGGATTGGATTGATTTTTGAACACCAATCCCATCAGATTCTGAAAACAGTGTCTAAAGGGAAACATTATTGCAGTAACAGTGAAATGTGAATGATCACTAAGAATCACATGCAACTGATTTATGCACAAACTGCCAAAACGTGCCTGAAAAATCGTGTGATTTATTATATTATATATATATATATATAAAAATATTTATGTCCTTTCTATGAAATATCTAATGTATATATATTTTGCATTCATTGTCCTTCATGATACCGTACGAGCACCAGCATTTTAAGGCTGCAGCTCCATGGCATTGTCCATGTGCTTCAATGCTGTCGATTAAGGACGTCAATCCCTGATTGACTATGGGTCATATGCTCATTTTTTATGTCTCAATAATTTTGGAGTTATTTTGATATTTGAGAGATATAAAAAATAAAAATAAAATTATGAATAATTATAGAATAAAATATAATAAATATAATGATTTTATAAATTGATGTGATGTGAGATTGTGATGATTATAAAATTTTTTGTGGAAAATATTTAAAAGATTTATTTGAAAAAATGAGAATGTTTTATGAGTTTTAATTTTTGAGGTTTTTTTTTATTTTTTGGACTGAGAATATTTAAAAAATTAAAAATAATAGAAAAATAAATAAATTTATAATTTTTAAATAATATGTAAAATGAAAGAAAAATGCATATCCATAGAAATTTAATTTTTAAATTATTTGTTTTTCTATTTTTGTATTTTAATTCTTTAATTTTTAATTTTTTGGGTCAATAATGTCTACAAAAATTTATAATTTTTTGGGTAAACAAATTATGTCGGCCAAAAGGAAATTATGTCATTCATAATTTTTTTTCACCAATTACATTTCATGATTTACGAAAATGAAATTATTTAGGTACTTCTCTTTAATAATAAAAATTTTCAAATAAAATACAATTAAATATTTAAAATTGAAACATGCAAAAAAATAAATTATTTAGTACGAATAAAAATGACGAAGAGTAAGAATTCCCACATAAAATGTTTCTATTAAAAATTCTAATTACATAAAAACATAACAATTCTTGCAATTAAAAAAATAAATTTATAAATATATAACACATTCTTGACCCAAAAAAAAATTCAACATTTGTTGCCCAAAAAAAAAACAGAAGAGTTAAAAAATATCACTTGAGTGAGGCCGAGACAGAGAGAGAAGGAGGGGCGCACGTGACGCATCATCGTGTGGGTGTGTGTCGGTGCAAATGTGAGACCTGAGAGGAGAGAGAAAATTAAACCCCCAATTGTTCCTCAGATGAAAATTAAAAAGACAGTCTCGCAATTTATATTCACGTTGCGTTGCCCGCTATTTATTTTAAGAAAAATAAGAATAAGTATTTTTAATTTTCTCTCCTTTCTCAATATATTTATAAAGTGGTAACTAGTAATGTAATTATCACCGGTAATTAGTATTAATTTTTCTTTACCCACCTAACTCAAGTGGTACTTTATTATTAGATGAAAGTGCCTTTTTATTTAAAGCTCCAAAGAAAAAGCATGAATGATTTTTAATCATTACAAATCTATCTATCTATTTATACTATTATATATAACACAGCGGTGTGGGACCCATAACTATACAATTTTGATTCTAATGGTGCTATTTTTGCCAAATGACAAATTATTTGAATTTTGAAGTTTTTAATTCAATTGAAAATTTTTCATTGGTTGTCGATTGTTATATTTAACCGATATAATTGTATCTTATCTCTAATTTTTTTATCTGAAATTCAAAATATATCTATCTATCGGTACTATTATATATAGCACAAGACTGTGAGATATACAATTGTGTAATTGTAATTCTAATTGTACAATTTTGGTCAAATGTCAAATTCTTAAAATTTTCAGTTGTTTAATTTAGTTGAAAAATTTTCACTGTTGTTTATTTACTTTTATATTTCATTTGAATACCATCAACTTATATATTGTAACTAAAATATCATATTATATTTATCCAAAATTGTAATATAGATCTCTATCTCATAAGATAGCTTAAAGAATATCTACAATCATATTTTTATCTCACTAAATAAGTTTATAATTTAAAAAGTATTTTATAAGCATCATATTAAGTACTCTTATCACAAAATTCTATCTTATAAATTCAATTTATCAAATGATTAATAGATAAAAAATTTATTATAAATTTTATTATTCTACAATTATTCTTTTTATATTTTATTTTTACATTATTTGTAGTACAATTCTATATTTTTTATTGTAGGACTTCTTTCCCCAATTAGCACAGTATAATGATGTTTCTTTCTTTTTTGCAATTAATTTAAAGTTCATTTCGTAGAAAATTATTAATATTTTTTTGAAACACATCTTTATACTGTTATTGTTTTGTTTTTATTCTAAATTAATTAGATATTTTTCTAATATATTTAAATATTTTATCAATGTTATTACTTTATTATTTCCTCAATATTTACTTAAAATTAAAGTACTTGTGGCCAACTTAAGATTGTAAGTTTTGTAATACTTAAAAGTATCAGTAAGTAGTACTCTTTTTTTTTATTATTATTTCAATTAACTATATTTTATGTATTTATTTTCAATACTATTTTCAAATATTTTTGTATGCACATATAAGAATTTATCTTTGATATTAAATTTTTACTTTACTATTATTTTAGTTGTAGCTTTCTCGATTTGTCTAGATAAAATATATATATATATATATATATATGCTTCATCTTTGAAAACATACTTTGAATAATGTGGTGCTATGAAATGTTTAAAAATATTATAATTTTATTAAGTTGTTTAAATTATTTTACTTTTATATCAAATGAATGAAGAAATACTATGCATTTTTATATAAAAAAATATTCATTAAATTTATTAGCACTTGATTTACCCATTTCTAATTATGTGCACAAAAGATTTTTTTATTTATTTTTTCTATATAATATCATGTGCTTTAATAAGTTTATTTCGATTGGTTGGATTTTTACTTATTTATAATGTTTTTTATAAGAAAATAATTTTATTTCCATTCAATAAATAAAATATTTATAAAAAATTATGTATATACAACTAAAACTCAAAATTTCATTGTTAAGTAAATACTTTTATGCAATTGATATATTTCACATTTAGTCATTTATACTCACCTTGATAATATTAGCTATGAAAAATGAAATGGATATACAAAGTAATGAAATTATCTAACAACTATGAGCTTTCATAAATATTATCTTATTTTTTATTTAAAGAGTGTGATTTTTTTTTCTTTTTAATTTAATTAAACATTTTTATCCTAAAATGCTAAAAATTTATCCCAAAATAACATTTCAAAATAACAACCAATTTTTAATATTTAATATATATATTTATTTATATAGATACAATCACATTTTTTTTAGTTAAAGTAATACAATATTTAATTATTTCTAATTAAAAAATTAATAAAAAAAATATATTCAATCATTTGATCAAATAAATTGTTTTTGTTTATTAATTAAATAACTATTTTCTAGATAACTTTAAAAGTAAAATTAAAATACTTAACAATCATAGTTATCTCTTAACATCGTGACTTGCTTAAAAAAATTTACCACTTATTTGTTGCTTATGAAAGAGATAAACAAATATTTATGTAAAAAATCAAACCAACACTTCTTTATTAAAGAGTTAGAAGTTCAAGAAATGTATAATTATAAATTAATTGTTATGCAAGTTTTCAATTTACCAAAATCTTTAAAATTTAATTATTTTTATAATAATATTTTTAGATATGTAAAATATTTTAAGATAAAATTATATATATAGAATATAACAAATAATTTTATTGAAGAATTTGTTTCAAATATAAACAGTTACTTCCTACAAGAACTATAAACTCTAAAATTTATTTATTTATTATTAATTTAAATTATTTTAATTTTTTAGAAACATAATAACACAAAACTCATTTTGAAATATTTGAAATTAATTCTTTTATGGGGGATATATATATATATATATATATATATCTATATATATGATTGGCATAGTTGAAAATTTTTAAAAGTTTGATAAATGACCACTTAAATAGCAAATTATATTAATTTTTATATTTCTCAATATATTTAATTACACTATTTTATAATTATATCACATACACTTATATTAATATTTTTACATAAAATTATTCATAAAAATATTTTTACATGGATTAATGGTGTGAGATTAAAATAAAAATGACTAAAAGTAAGTATCCATTTAATTATTCATACTAATTATAAAAAAAAATTACAAGATATTGATATTTTATTTTAAACTAAATATTAAAAATTTACTTATTATTTTATTCATGTACATAATATATATTAATAGATAATTTCAAAAATAATAAAATAACAGCATATATAAACAAAAATAAATAAATTTTACTTATAAGAGTTATATGAAATATTAAAAGATATTTTAACTTGTAAAAATTGTATATTACAAACTACTTATTGAATTAGTTATCAAATAATTAATAACTTATTGTTAGCTATTTTCATAGATAAAGTACAAAGATATTATACATTTACTCTAACAAAAAATATTTAATATTCAAAATTCTCAAATATCATGAAAATGGTAACTATAACTTCCACATCATTAAGAAATCACACAACAAATCTTTACATTATAAAAATATATTTACTTATTTATCATATCAAAATATATATGCATACATATATAATTTAAAAAGTAGATTAGTAATTATTCTTTGCTAGTTTTATTTCCTTAATTAATTTTAAATTTTATTATTTTTTAAATTTTTGTATAATTTATAAACTTAGAGTGAGCAATTCTTGATATTCCATAACTTATTTAAGTATAAATTATCTTCAAATATAATATTTTTAATTAAATCATATTATTTTATTTAATTAGTAATAGATTTTTTTTCATTAAATGTTGAAAATAATTACAATTCATGTTTTAATCACATGAAGTAAAATAAATTATTCAATCATATAATTATTTTTGGTGCATCGCACTAGGCACATGCTAGTACTATTATATATAGCACAATTTTGTGCTTATCTAATTGTACAAATTTGATTCTAATTGTGTAATTTTTGCCAAATGTCAAAGTCTTAGAATTTTAAATATTTTAATTTAATTAAAAAAATTTATTAGTTGTTAATTATTATATCTAACTGATATGATTGTATCTTATCTCTGATTTTTTTAATCGAAAATTCAAAATGTATTTGATAATATTGTATAATTTCTATCTCACAGAGAATTTGATACTATCTATATGATATTATGTATATTGATGAGATGATATAAAAATGTTTAAATGTATTAAAAATCTTAAATTTTATATTCCTAAATGCAATTTAAAAAATGAAAACATGTCAAAGTCTCAAGTAACTCTTATTCAATCTTCCAATTTCACTTCTTGAAGAAGAAAAATTACCAAATATCTCCATAAGAATTTTTCTATGTAAGTAAAGAAAAGATATTGCTATTTAGTTATATTCTTCCATTGATTTTGTTATTAAGGTTTTAATTGTATGTTTTGTTCATTTTATAAAATTAATTGACTTTATGTATTGATCTAATTCATGTATAGGATAAAAGGAATATTGAGAAGGAAATAGAATCAAGAAAAAAATATTAAATATTTGTGATTGGTTAGAATCATGAGGTTTGTTCTTTTTTTTTTTTAATTATTATTTTAAGATATTATCTTTTGATATATTTAATTTATTAGCTTTGTGGGATAGACAATTTACTCAATTATAATAATTTTTTTTTTACTAATTAAACACATATTCGATGACGTTCGTCCACTTTATGATTATTCACTTTATTGTAACAAACAAGAAAAAAAACTTATTTAAATATTAATATATATAAATAAGTGGAAAATTATTTGTATATATTAATGAAACTTGGTGATTCTAATCAAAATTTGATAAAAATATTTACTTGAGTATATAGTGACTAAGGATAATGAGCAGTGGCAAGCAGTAGGATCTTTTTGATCCTTAGAACTAATTTTAAGAACACTTTATTATTAATTTATTTGAAAAAACATGAATTTTTTATTTATATTTTATGTCAATTTAATTTTAAATATAAATAACTACTTTAATTAATATTATAACTAGCATATGCTTGGTGTTAGGCATCGAAAATAATTTCAATATTGCAATAAAATTATTTAAAAACTGTATATTTAATATTATAATTATTTCAATATTAAAATTATTTTTAGTGCATCGCACTGGGCACATGCTAGTTTTAGATATATACTCATCTATGAAGAGAGTTTTGATAGTTTTTGATGTGCAATTGCACTGCAAAGGGAACTAGCTAATTTTTGTTAGTATGTTGTAATAGAAGAAATATTATTTTGTATCTAAAATGGTTTTTTTTAAAAAAATTTTCACACAGTTTATTTTTTAATTCCTCGAATCATTTAAACGAACAATGCCCTTTCAAGGGTAAAATGGAGAATTCAATATAAAATAAGTAGTTTGAAACTTTGAATACTAATTTGACTAATATTTCAAATTCATGCTCTAAATTATCTTTCAAAAATAATAATTTAATAAAATTACATATATGTATTTCACAAAGCCCACAAATTCATGTTGTCACAACTCCCTCCTCCATTGTCTTTTTTATTATGTCAAATTTCTAACACAACTTTAACTTTATGCCACAATTTAAATTATATAATGCATTGAAACCGCGTGCAGAACTTCTAATTATTATTAAAAAAAAAAAAACAATTTCTGTGCCCAGAATGAGAAAATAAAATGAGAAGAGTCAGTGTTGGAACCGGGCCAATCAGGTAGAGAAATCTGGACTCCACACCACAGTCTATCCATGATGGCCCAGCCCAATATCCCACCAAGGTCTCATCACCCAATCACACCTCTCTCTGTCTCTCTTGGCGGGGCGCATGGCGCAGGTCTAGGGTTTGGATTTCCGCAATAGCTTCCGACCCGAATAATAATACGGTATTTTCGTTCTTTAATCATGCGTACTTTAAAAGATGATGTCTAGTATTTTTATATTTGATTTGTATTTCTTTTTTTTCTTGTCCAAGGTATTTCTATATATATACTTTTAGATAATTTCGTCCAAGGTATTTCACCTCAATGATTAATTACGGTTTTCATCTTCTGATACAAATTAACAAGTTTTGGATTATGCAGGGTCTTCATTTCTCCCCCGTTGCAGCATTTGATCCTTGTTAAAGATCAAGGAGATAATCCGGAATCCTATCCCTGCTGAGAAGTATTCTTTGTGAACGAATAAATTTGGACATAATTTTTCAACACAGGTGTAATAGAGATATGGAAGGGCATTCACTGCTTTTTGTTTCAACGAGCCCTGCAGTTTTGCGTTCCTATTCCACTACACCTGCTGCAGGGAATCCTACATTGAATTTCTTGCCATGTCTGACTACTTCTCGTAGACATATGAAGAGGAAACCCTTTTTTCTCAAAGCAACTTCTTCTGGTGATATGGGTCATACCCAGCAGAATGCGTCCTCTTCTGAATTGAAGAATCCACTCTCTCTGGTTCTTGATATCCCTCGGACGATTTGGAAGCAAACACTGAGACCCTTGAGTGATTTTGGTTTCGGTAGGAAAAGCATATGGGAGGGTGGGGTCGGTTTGTTTCTTGTTTCAGGGACACTTCTATTGGCACTAAGCTTGGTTTGGTTGAGGGGATTCCAAATCAGGTCAAAGTTTAGAAAGTATTTGGCTGTTTTTGAGTTTGATCAGGCTAGTGGCATATGCACTGGAACACCTGTTAGGATCAGAGGGGTAAATGTGGGGAATGTGGTTCGTGTCAATCCCTCATTGAGGAATATCGAGGCTGTAGTTGAGGTGAGACGGTGAGACAAGCTTTTAACTTGTTTTCTACTTGCGGCTTCAATTCATTCTGACAAATTTCATTATTTGTCTTGATCTTGCTATTTCTAGATTGAAGATGATAAAATTATAATACCTCGGAATTCATTGATTGAAGTCAATCAGTCCGGTCTTCTCATGGAAACTCTTATTGATATTACACCAAGAGATCCCATTCCAGCACCTTCAGTTGGGCCTCTTCATGCTGGTTGTGTTAAAGAGGGTTTAATTGTATGTGACAGACAAAAGATAAAGGGACACCAAGGGGTGAGTCTGGACGCATTGGTTGGAATATTTACTCGCATTGGACGTGAAGTTGAAGAAATTGGTGTTGCAAATGCTTATTCATTAGCTGAACAGGTTGCTGCAGTTATTGAAGAGGCACGGCCTCTGCTTACAAAGGTGTGGTCTGTGTGTGTTTGAACTTCAATGCATTTTTATTGTTAATCAGCTCGTTTTAGTTGCGCTGATGGTGTGTATAGATTCATGAATTTATATTATTTTTCTATCCTTAATGGATCTTCTGCAATTAGAATATTATTCAATCGTCAAATATCTATAATGGCAATACTAATGGATTCTAGAGAGTAAAATCTCCTTTGTGTGTCCAATAGCAAACTTGTGGTGTATGTTTGCCTAACTATGTATAAGTGTAGCTATGGTGTATGTTTCTTTATCTATAACTCAAGATTCAGGGTGGAGAGACTCTTTATATAAGTTCATCCTGGTCTTTGGAACTTTTAGGACCTGATTTTCTGTCTTGAGTTGCTAGCAAAACTCACATGCTTTGGTATATCATATCGTTGTTCGGTGTCACAAATATCTTGTTGTTTTGTCTAGGAATTATTAGTAAAATTTCTCCTAGGAATTATTAGTAAAATTGCTCCAGTAGTAACTTGATGCTAAATTTTGTTGATCTTCAACTTCAAGTGACATCTCAGCCTCCATCTCATTTTTTTGTTTTTATCTCTTCATGGCCTGAGTTTATGATGTGTTAATTACTTTTATATGTAGCAAATATGAGATAAACCTTAAGTGGTAAACCTATTAAGCTTACACTGCTAGTGGAAGTTCATCTTGTTTATGAGATTATTTTTTCTAATGAGCTGTCCTGATATATTGTAATGGAACTGCATCTCATGTGGCTAGGTATATTAGTATTTACTGATTAAATTGATTATTTATTACTGTCCTTTTCCTTTCTAGTGCTACATCTTTGTCCAAGACTAGTTTGGACTTTGGATTCTGGACATTAAAAGTGGTCTAAATTACTGTCATCTCGTGAGAAGGGTGGTATGGGTAGCATTAGATCTCAGCAGGCATCTAAGGACTGTTTTCATTTTTGCACATTTCATCAGTTCAAGTTTTTTTTCCTTTTACCCCTCACATTTTCAAAACTATGGTTCTGTTGCTTGCCTTGTGGAATGGTCTGTAATAGTTGTTTTCAGTTGAATGTTGTTGTACTGTGTATCCTTTCTATGTGCAGCCAGCATTAGCAAATTAGACTGCAAAAATGAAAAAGGGCCTTGTTAAATCATGGCACTTCTTACTAGACACAATCATCTTGATTTCTTTTTGAATAAATAAATATGTTCACTATGGTATCATACTGTTATAGCATTGAATGTATCCTCATGCAAAGTTCTGTCTCTGATGTAGTGATTTCTCAGATTCAAGCCATGGCTGAAGATATACAACCTATGCTGGCTGAAGTTCGTGATGGTGGTTTGCTGAAGGAAGCTGATAATTTAACAAAAAGCCTTACACGAGCTTCTGAGGATTTGAGGTAGACTATAGTGTACAGTGTGGCTGTAAACTTAAATGATAAAAATCCTTAACTCAATTACATTTTTGTGTCTTGTATTCTTATTACATCTTTTCTGTCCGCAACTTGGGGCATAAGCAACATATATATATATATATATATATTCAAATGAGTGTTCCATTTTCACAACAATATTAGAAAATGCTTCTAATAATTGCCATCTGACTCGTATCTGATCTAAAGGAGTCTTGATGACTAAACTTATTTATTGATACAAATAAAATTTAGGAAGAAACTGGATGGTAGGTGCTAAACTATGGACATGTAAGAATTTTTGATTAAAATGTTAAAGTATGCTACTGTGATAATATATCCTCTTCCAATTCCCCTGAAGAAACTAGCCAAATGTGTTTCTTCTTATTTCAGAGACTGTTAAGGTGAAAAGATAAGAATTTGGAATTTGTAGTCTCTCAACAGCAGCAGTGTCTCGTGTGACCTGACTGAACTGGCAATGTAACTGTTGCAGTCCAACATATCTATGCCTTTGGGTAGATTGTTCTGCAGCAATCGCGGATCATAATCGGTCGTATAGAACTCTTGAGTAATTAAAACACTGTTGCAACTATATTTGTATGTAATTAATTTAGGGCAATCTTCCATCAATTGAATGAGAAGAAAATAGTTGGAGGAATTGAGCTCTTTTCTCCCATGCCACAAAGCTCAACTTAGGATCTCCTACAACCTCAACTTCCCACTCCTCAAACCAAATTCCATCGTCACCTCACCAGCTTTCAACCACTTTTAACCAAAAGTCTGCTGGTTTGTGCCTTGGATTATTTATGGAGATGGTGTCCCTGTCAATTTGGTTTTGACTTGAAAGAAACATGTTATCATAGATTAAAATGAATTAAGCAATATTTGAAATGTATATCCATTCCAAAATGCTCTAGACGTTTCTGTTTATTGATTATCTCAAAGCCTCCAAATATTTGCAAAATTTGTATTCAGCATTTCATTCATTAGGAAATAAGCAATGAAGATAATTGAATTTGTTCATATTTTTTGTTACTTTTGCGTCATTTACCTGATTTACTTCTCCTATGTCCACGAATCCATTTGATTAGTACTTGCACAGTTCTGTTACAACTTATGGCTGCTTTGAATAGAGAATATTCAACAGCTACGCAATGGTTTTAATCTGTAATTTGTATAAAGTTTCTAAGCTTTAGGCTAAAAAAGCTTGTTCATCATATTGGATGTTGGTGGATTTGTGCACTTTGAACATCTGTTTTATGGTAATTGGCTCATGGTGCATTTTATGTGAACTATACAGAAGGGTGCAATCATCAATTATGACCCCAGAAAACACAGAATTAATTCAGAAGTCTATTTATACCCTCATCTTCACATTGAAGAACATTGAGGTAGGCATGTGCCTTGGTTCTGATTGTTGAAGTGATTATTATGATTAGTACTTGTTGGATAAATTTTCTATCATCTTCACTGCCAATCAACATCTGCAGAGTATAAGCTCTGATATATTGGGATTTACTGGGGATGAAGCCACAAGAAAGAACTTGAAATTGCTCATTAAGTCTCTCAGCAGGCTACTGTGAAGAAGAGGAAGTGAAATTGACTGATTTATTCTGTAGCTATATATTGAAAGCAGAGGATGGCATTACTGATAGAAGGATTCCTTTTGGATGCTTGTACGGTGGAGCTAGTCTTTTTTGTGCGATGAAAGGCAAATACAACCTCCCAGTGTTGATCAGAAGTAATCTGCTTAGGTTTAAAGTTTTTCCTTGAAGGAGCCAAATGGGTACCTTTCTGCCCCATGTTTTGTGAAATTCATGTTTGCTGTGGATGAGACTTCCAGCTCTCTCTTGGACTCTCAGTATCACGGCCTCAAGTAAATTCTATATTGAAAGGAAGTTTCTTTATCTTTGAATTGATTGACTCGGCACTTATTACACCCCAATTTCTGCTCGACAAAGCTCTTCATTCATATATTCTTGCTGTACTCTACATACATTTGTCTTTTGGTGGAAAAAAGTTGATCCCTTGAATAATGCAAAACACTAGAAAAAGGCGTTTTTGGTTGTTATGTGTTCATTGATGATTTTCCACATCATGAAAAATCTCTCTTTATGTTTTTCTCGCTTCATGGTTATGCAAGTTTACTTTGCAGTTGGCACCAGATGAAGGCTGAGGCAGAGTCCCTTCATCAATGAATGGCGTAACCAAAATTTCTGTTGCCCCTGAAATCCAATTCATGCATATTTTGTACAAATATACCTTGTGCCGGAATTTGAGGCTTCTTTGACTGGGGTCACTGTGAACCATTAAAGTTTTGTAGGAATCTTTTCACAAGATTTTGACTTAGTAAGGCAAAAAGAGGATAAATTTTTCTGGTGCCGAACAAAATACGGAAATGGTACTGCGTGAGAGAAATCACCTCCCCATGTTTTGAGTAATATTCTTAAATGTGCGAGGCTGTGATTTTGTACATCAGCAACAATTGCAGCCTCAATGGTCAATGTCACCGACCGGATTTTAACAAAACACAACCACCACTAAAAGAATGTTAATGCTATCAGGTTTCGGAATATAACACGTACAGTTTTCCCACCTTTATTCTAAGGTAATCTTGCTTGATTTTGGACCAATTTAGGTAAGAGCCGAGCCGGTCTAGTTTAATTGGCCCCCACCCAACCTATCTTACAAGACTGTAATATCCAAGGGGCTGTGAATATATGAATATAAGAGATCCCATCCAATCTCTTAAGTTAAAATGAAACTGTTAAAAGAATATAAGCTAAAAAATTTCCTCTGGAAAGAGGGCGAACAAAAATGAAATAGTTTAGAGCATCATTATCTAATTTTGGTTTCAGATTAAGTGCATTTTTGTCCACGACTCTGTCTCTTCACTTGATCGACACTGCTCATATTCAACTTACTAATATCAAACTTGTGTTATGCTGGCTGCATTGTGCACCACCCTCAACTTGCTGAAGTTCAACCTAGAAAGAAGTCGTTGATCTAAAAGCATTGCACAAAGAAGAAAAGATCAAAGATGTTTCATTGGCTCCTAATGAAACTAGATCCCCTAGCCTTCCTCACATTCTGGCTGAGCATCAACTTTCTTAATCTCTCTGCCTCACTCCACTTGCCGCCCAACACGTATAGATCAGATATAAGAGAGTAAACCCCTCCATCGTTCTCTGGTCTCACCATCCTCATCACCTTATCAATCACCTTCTCAGCGAGCTGAAACTGCTTGTGCAACTTACAAGATGACAAGAATGAGCCCCAGATAACCACATTGGGTTTAAATGGCATCGTGTTAATCATCTCATATGCTTCCCACAATAATCCTTTCTTACCAAACAAATCAACCATACATCCATAGTGCTGAATTGTTGGCCTCAGCCCACACTGTTCAAGCATCCTAAAATATCTGCGCCCCTCATCCACCAACCCTGCTTGCACACAGGCATTAAGTATCCCTGTGAATGTCAACTCATTGGGCTTCACACCTGCTTCTCTCATTTTGTGAAAGATCTGCAGAGCTTCTTCGCCATACCCATGTTGAGCAGCACCACAAATTAATGCTGTCCAGGCCACCACATTGCTTCCCTTCATCATGCTGAAAATTAAGCAAGCGTCCTTTAGAAGCCCGCATTTTGCATACATGTCAACTAAACAAGCAGCAAACTCCACATTTAACTCCCATTGGTTCTTAATGGCAAAGCCATGTATGGATTTTCCCAAAATCAATCCGACGGAACCCATCTGTCCACATTCGGCTAAAATAGAACCTAATGTCAGCTGGTCGGGCTCTGGGCCGCAGTCATCAAACATCATTTCACGAAGAAGTTGAATCCCGTGGTCACGGAGGGAATTGTCCATATAAGCCGCAATCATTGAAGACCACGAAGCAAGATCTCGCAGGGGCATCGTGTCGAAAACAATGCGGGCATTTGTAATATCCCCTTGTCGTGAATATCCCATGATCATAATGTTCCAAGTGACTGTGTTTCGTGCAGGCATTTCGTCGAACAGGATACAGGCGTCCCCAAAGACTCTCGCGGCGTAGGCCGCTAGGAGAGAGGTGGCGACGTAGAGGTGAGTAGAGAAACCGAGTTTGAGAAGGTGGGCGTGGAGGTGGCGAATGATGTTGATGCTGATGTTGTGGGGCAAAAGGGTGGAGGCTTTAAGAGCGAAGAGGATAGAGAAGGAATCGAAAGGCCGGGATTGGCGTTGCATCCGGGAATAGAGTTGGAGGGCTTTGAGAGGTAAAGAAGAGGTGGCTGCTTTCCGTATGGCAAAAGCCCATGAATTGAAGTGGGCTGTAAACGGGCAATTCCGTGGACAGCGGTGAATGATGAGAACGCCATTAGAGTAGTAATTGGAAAGGGTATGAGCAACAACAAGAGCTACGGGGTGAGGGGTTTTCAATTTTATGAGCATAATATTAAATTATTAACGGGCAACGGCTCCCTCTCTGATTATTGTTCCATTAACCCAAAGCCAATTCCAATTTAGGTAAAGCTAATCTAATACTTGATACTTGATACTTGATACTTGATACTAGTCCCGCCGTTGAGGCTGAGGGGAATTGAGAAGGAAGACGGTAGCAATCCATCAACGCCGCGGCATCGTATATTAGTTAACACCACCATCACCATATAAATATATATTGCCCACTGCAGATTGCATCTCCAAGTTAACACTAAGAACTCGTTAGTTAGTAGTTAGTCAGCTAGCAATTGAAGTCTGCATTTCAAACCCATTAACTACTCATTCACAGTCACTCTTTCCAACGAATACAGTGTCTATCTATTGTAATACCAGCAATTGAATTATTCAAATTAATACACCCAAGGCCCAGATCCCATAAACTTTGCAAGTTAATATTTTTTATTTGAGTGTAATATAAGATTAAATATATATATATATATATTGAAATAGACAGTTTTTATAATTCTTTTTGGGTCAATTTAATTGGAAGTAATATCTATTTCTAAGAAAACAAACAAGGATTTTTTTTGTTGGGGGGGGGGGGGGG
>JACGDI010005725.1:73718-122873 GCA_014898725.1 Jacaranda copaia | reverse complement strand
GAATGAAACCCTTCAATTTTCAAGTTATGAAAATAAATAAATTCAAAAAAGATATGAAATGTTCAAAATTGTAGGTGTGTATATATATTTTAAAATAGTGTTGATAATTGATAGATAATATACTACGGAAATATTATAATTAGAGTTGAATGTTCATATTTTAATTTAAATTAAAGACTATCGAATCAATCAAATCAAATAATGAACTAGATGAATTTACGCTAGCAACGACAATGTTTAAAAATTTTGTTAATGAGTCATAGTCCTTTTATGCGTATCCTTATCAATTTAATTTTATGTCTAAATTTCAATCAATTTTCAACAATTTTCTTATCAATACATAAATATTCAGAACTTTGCTGATTTAATCCTTGTGTATATATCCAAAGAAAAAGAAAAGCAATTAAAATGAGCTAGCTAGCTGGCTAGTTCTCTGCTTACTCAATATAAATTGAGTGATTTTGGGATGAATGCTTGTATATATGTCTATATAAATGCACAATTTGCAGACACTCACAAGTCACAACCCTAGCTAGCTAAAGCAGAAGCATTTTATTCTTGTAGGGCAAGCCTAAAATTAAAGGAGTTAGTTAGCCAATGGGCAATGGGGAATGACATGAGAATTAATAAATTTATATAGAAAATAAATAAATAAATATAGGTGGTAGAGTCATTAAAAGTAGTGGTGGCACTGGTGATGGTGAAGTATCATTTTGTGCTTGGTAACTAACGTACGTACTTTTCGTATCAGTTTGTCTGAAGTAGAGACATTGAAATATATATTCGGCAGGGAACTTCAGCCCTCCTTTCCTATACACTTCCCCTTCTCTTCTGGCTCTGGGATATATATATATATATATGTATATATATGTATGTATGTGAATAGTTTGTATTATTAATCCAGCTGTGACCAGGCCGCTCTGTTGGACTAATTAATTTGATTTGTCCACATTTATAGATTACAAGTAAATTACATGCATGCTAATTGGTAACCCTAATCTGAAAGAAATTATATCTATATGTCGTTAAGCTTTTAATTACTTGTAGTCCTAATTCTAATTATATCATCGGAGTACCTTTTCCCTTTCACCATTCTTTCAAGAAATTAAACGGAGACGACAGAGAGCTGCATAGCCTAGAAGCTGTTGTCCCTTAATTAATTTAATTAATACGGTTTTCTTAAGCTCTGAATCATCACCTTTCACAAGACACCATTCAGTACTGATTAGTTGGATAAGTCCCAATCCACACACATTTTTATTAATTATTAACTAAACATCTTTATCCGATTATGCACATACACAATAACTAGATGTGTGTGTGTGTGTGTGTGTGCGTGTGCAGCAAAAATTTAAATAGCAGCCATATCATCAGTTAGTAAACATCATTATCAGCATTTATTCCAGTATTGCGGCCTTCTGGGAATATTCAATTAAATTCTTTAAACTTAATAATACAGATGCATATATGATGATATATATATATATATATAATTAGGCATTAACCATAGCTAGCACCTGGATCACGTACAACTATATGTACTGATTATATCGTTGCAGAATTAAAGAACAAATGATATTATTAAGAGGGTGTTTGGTTTAGCTTATTCAAATGATTTTATGAGCTCCAACGTCTTATAAGATGTTTTTGAAATTTATAAAATGTCAAATCTTTTTTCTAAAAATAAATTGTTAAAATATTTGGATAAAATAAAATTTTGGAACTTATAAGACGTTGGTAATGACAATTTTGTAATTAATATGTTTAAAATTAAAGAAATTTTAATTTTTGATATCTTAAAAATAAGTTAAGAATTTGTAACTTTTCTGAAAAAAAACTTACAAGCTTTTAATATCTTATTTTAGAAATTTATAAGCTTTTGTTTAAAAAAATTTATTAAATACTTTTTAATATCTTATAAATTGTCAATCATCTTATAAAATATTTTGAGAAAGTTATAAGCTCAATCAAACGTCTTCTAAAGACACAAGTACACATGTCTTTAGAGTAAGTACGTATTTGAAGGATGTATCATGCATATATCAATCTTGAACATTGATTAACAATGATCTGTCACATGTACATGCATCATGCATGTATATATATATATATATCATATGCCTACAAATTAAATGACGTGTTAGTTATGAAAACGAAAAATGAAAAAGTTGATGAGAAAAAGAAATTAAGGAGTGCATCATAATCATTAATGAAGAATAGAGCAGCAGAGTAATTATGTAAAAATAGCTTCCCCAAACTGCTTTTTCAAATTAAAATAAGTTGAGAAATAATTACAACTTGTCGGCAAATATTAATCAATCAATTAATCTCGGTGGAGATTATTAACAATTAATTTGGACGTGTGGTCCATACCTTTGATCATCATTCATCAACATATATCTATATATTTTTAAATATTAATTCCCCCCATTTACATGCAGTAAATATAGTTACCTAATTAATTCAATATTCATCAACACTAGCTAGTCATTAAATAAAATGAATTCACTGGTTAAATTAAAATTGATTGATCCCTTTGTATATTATATTCCTAGCTGCTAGCTCCATCATGATTTTTATTTACTTTTCTTTTTGTTGGGTACATCATATTCATACGTGTAGGAGGTGGCCTGGATTCTAACAAGTTGGTGTTGCAGGCAGGGCAAGATTTGGGGGCATATGTCTAGGTCAAGGCGTGCTTTATTGATTAACCATTAACGCAGGACAAGAAAGCCTTTAATTTCAACCTTTTCCACACACGACAATCTTCTTAATTTTCCACAATCCTAAGTAAAGTTAAATAATATTGACTGGATTAATTCTTTTGACCCGTAAGTACCTTTCCCCGCACAAGCCCACTTCGGTAATTGTAGTTTATATATTAACTGCTTTAATTTCGGCATACACACATATGTATATTGCCAATTAATAGAGCTTAATTTGACCAATATATATATCACGACAGACGAATTAGTATGAGAAAAATAAAATATAATTAATTTGTCCGTGCACACACACACACACAAAAATAATTAATTTTGACATCAGTGTGACGGGAGGCATGGGCATATATATATAATTAGGTTTGAATCTGTGAGAAAGTAATGATGGGATATTGAAATCATTATCTCAACATAAATTTGTTAATTTGGGGAAAAGGAGCTCAACAGACCGGTGGTTTTGTCATAGTCAGCGCGTTCCCTTCTAGACGCACATTGCTTTTTCACGTGATTTTCTCTATGACGATTGACGAAGAAACAACATGAGAATTAATTAAAGACAATTTTAAAAGATGCGAGCAAAGATTTTTGCAACAGAAAAAGGGGAGGCAAAAAGGTCCGCTCATGACCACAGGGGCCGGGGGGTGGCCCCGGTCTCCATCATAATTACCATACAAATTATTAATATATATGTATACGTTGACGTCAAATTTATAAGAAATTGACTACTTGTTCATCCCCACAGGCCACGGGCCACGGGCCACGGGCCACAGGCCACATGGCACAGCAAGCCAATTAAAGTTAGCTACCTTTAAAACTCACTACTTAGCAATGTCGAAAATTAGGACATGCTGTGTTTCTGTGTTTAGTTAATTATGGTATGCATATGCAATACCCGTCGGTGGTGAGAGAGAAATAAAGTGATGAGGGGATTGGAGGTTTTCCTTTTTTCTTTTTTGGTAACTAACCGATCGAGAAGATTAGATTCTTACGTTGAATTTGAAATCAGGAAATGATGATGAAGGTGTCTGCTCAAAATCATTAGGTTTTCCCCTAAAATGGCCATATCATCATCATCATCATCATCATCATCATTTATTTTCATTTATATACGCTTTTCCTCATAAGGTTCTTATATACATATATATATATGTGTGTGTGTGTGTGTGTGTGTGTGTGTTTATATACCAATAATAATTATATCAATGCAATAGTTGGTTAGCTACTACTGAATTTTAACGATTTTACATACCTACGAATGGATAGATGTTGGGTTTAACTTGCACTAACATTATAAAAAAAAGATAATTATTGATATAAGAGAAATTAATAATGCAATAATTGTCACTAATTATATATGACGAAAAATTTAGTTTTATCATCTTAATGGTTTTTACAAATTAATTAGTGACAAGAATAGTGTTTAAATTGTTATTATAAATAATTAATGACATACCTATGGTGACAATGAAAATTTTAACACAAATTATAGTGACAATTTTTTTTGTTACTAAGTTGTCACTATAGGGATGTCATTAATTGTTAATGGTGACAGTTTAAAACATTAATTTTTATCATTGTTGAATCATATTATGACAAGATAAAAATTATCGTCAATTAAAAGTTATCATTAGTAATAAGAAAAAAATTATTGTCACTCAATGCGTGTTATTAGTAGTATAACTTTTACTTGTAACTTATTATTTTGTTACTAATATTATATTTTTTTATATTGTAAAATTGCTTTTAAGTTTGTCTTTAAAAATAATTACGCCAATCTTTAAATTTAAAAATAAAAAAAAGAGGAGTTTTTTTAACCTATATTTTTGGACTAATCTATAAGTGCTCGTGCTTTGATGAATTATATATATATTTTTAATAGTGTCTACATATATAAAGTGTAACTCAATTATCACTTCACTTTAAAAAATACGTATACTCAACCTTTTTTTTCTCTGTCTTTTCATCTGATTATTGAGAGCAAAAAATAATTGTAAGGATTTAATTTTATAGATCTTTCAAGCATTATATATATTTAGGGTTGTCATTAAAATGATAAAATTCAAACTACTGATTAATTCGTGATGAAGTGGACAAGTTAATTTACTTGTAAGAAAATTTGTCAAATTTGTCTGAGTTCCATCCAATTGTGTCTAAGGATATATATACATATATATATATATATATGTATTAACCAAATCAAAGTGTTTGTGAAAATGTAACTTACTGCAGAGCAAGTTGACGAAGGAGACGTAAAATTGTGGATTTGAAAATTCAAATTATATATCTGATCATATTTGCATTAATTGATTAACAATCGGTTGAGTATGCTTTCCCCTTTATATGGTTAAAGACATTTTCATTAGTAAATCGAATTAAATCAATAGCTTTTCTTGTCAGACTTTGCATATATGTATGTTTCTGGATATATATGTAATATAATACTCATGACCACAAGAAAATTGTTATATGCGCATAACATATACATCGCTATCTGCAGTTTGTGTGAACGCACGAAAGGGACACTTATTTCAGATAGTTTGAATAAATCAGTAACAATTTATATATATATATATATATATAGATAGATAGATAGATATATTGAGAAGAGTGATAATGAAGCTGAGACAGGACTTAATTTTTAAATAGAAGCTGCAGCTAAAGCACTCAAGGAGAGTGTAGCCTAAGTAAAAATCCAAGAACCTCCTTTCTGTCGCTTGCCTGCTGGGGTTGCCTCAAATAATATTATTTCCTCACAATATCATATATATATATACACACTAAATTATATACGATTTCGTACACTTCACCAACAAATATCATGCATATATGTATGTAGAACATTGCTAAAACTAGGGGAAACAGCTTTGTTTCAGAGAGGATAGGAAAAAAAAAAAAAGAGGTCTATATATTTTTTCTTTTTTAAGTAGCAGCAGCATGATTATTAGGAGAAAGCAAAGAAAAGAAACAAGGCACATTAATATAAATAGATACGACAGATAGCTAACTGATGGGTGTTGTGGTGAGTGGTGAGGGTGGTGGACCGGTGGCGGTGGTGGCAGTAGATGAAGTACGAGTCCGGCCACATTAATAGCACTAGCTTATTAATTTTAATTAGTAATTAGAGATGGGCCACCACTGCTGCAGCAAACAGAAAGTGAAGAGGGGACTGTGGTCTCCCGAAGAGGACGAAAAGCTTGTCAGACATATCACTACCTATGGCCATGGCTGCTGGAGTTCTGTTCCTAAACTAGCAGGTGCTATATATATATATATATATAGTTAATTCCAGCTATATTTGTGCATGTCCATCGCACGTGTTGATATATAGATATTGGTTAACACTTTCTCCATAGCCAGTTCATGTATAATTGTACGTGTTGGAACTAACAGATTATGCTACTCCCAGCTAATTGTTCTTTATTTGTGGTGCTATCTTAGCCTCCACCTTGTAGCTATATAGTTGGTATTAATTAATTACGTCCAGCTTATAATAAGAACCACTGATGAGAATCGAGCTATGAATTGATATACACTAGTGCATATATGCTGAAGTGCAGGTTTACAAAGGTGTGGGAAGAGTTGTAGATTGAGGTGGATAAATTATCTAAGGCCAGACCTGAAGAGGGGTTCCTTCAGCGAGCAAGAGGAGAGAACAATCATAGACGTTCACAGGATTTTAGGCAACAGGTGGGCTCAAATAGCTAAACACTTGCCCGGCAGGACTGACAACGAAGTCAAGAATTTCTGGAATTCTTGCGTCAAGAAAAAGCTCATAGCTCAAGGCTTGGATCCAAACACTCACAACCTCCTCTCCTCCTCCTCTTCCTCCTCTTCTAGTCATATTCAAACCTCCAGGTTAACGTCGTCCAACAACAACAGCACATCAATTAGTAATATTTCCAGCTCCCAATTACAGACCTTCACTGTGGATACTATCACAAGCTGCTGCACGGCTTCAGTTGCTGTTAATCCCATAGACGACATCAAGACAATAGTACTGGCGCCCAATATGATCATTAATAACCCACAATATCCTAATTCCCATTACACAACGTCGACTGCATCAATTAATGATCATCATCGAAACACCTCTATCTTAAGCAGTCTCATCAGGAGTGCTAATTGTGACCATCACATCAATAATTCCATGCTTTCAACTAATTTGCAGTTGGAGTTTGCAGCTCGCACTGGTACAGCTTGTTCGAGAGAAAGTACTCCAATGTTTTCTTCTCAATCCGGCTTCAGTGCTATACTAAATGAAAACTGCATGAATTGGGCGGGTGGTCCAGGCATTGATGATCAATTCCCATTCGAGAAACAATCGGTTGACAATATCCAGACACTGAATCAACCGGCGCCAAAACAGCAGATTTGTGAAGGACGTGATGAAGTTTACAAAGTCGTTAACATCATCCATGATGATCAGCAGGTTATGATGAACTCATCAGGTGATCAAGAATTAGAAGCGGGGAATACTACATTTCTTCATGATGAGAGTAGTAACTTTGACTTGGAGTTCGTCGATTCTGCGTTATTAATGCCTCCCCCAGTTTATAATTGTAGCGTCAATTCTATGGATGATCAACTTGCTTGGGATTGTTAGGCAGTACCAGCCCGGCGCCCCCCTTCACTAAATTTCATTCTTTATTTATGATCAAATGTACGTCTTTCGTCTCATGTTCATTATATTGGCTAATTCAGCCTGCATATTATACATAAAAGAGAGACAGAGTTTCAGAAAAGGTGAGGAACTATACATCTTAGCCGTATGGTAGATTGAGAGAGAGAGAGAGATTTTCAGAAAAGATGAGAAACTATATATCTTAGTCTTATAGCAGATGAATTTGGCACCTGCATGCATATATGATCATCTGATGATCCCTTTCCCCGTCCAATTTATTTGTTATAAACATAGTGTCACTACTCTACATTATGTACGTTGGACCCGTGAATGCTACATACGGGAAAATTTCCCCTTTTCAAATTTCAGCATAAATGAAAGAGAGGAAAACTAAAAGAAGTATATGCGTGCGTGTAAGGTTTGAATTTGAAATCTATGAACCTTTTATATACGTGCGTGTATGAAAAAAAAATTAGTAAAAATTGTAAATGTACTATTAAGTTATGCATAATAATATTATATACAAGTGTAGTAAATTTGTAAATAAGTCTCAATTCTCTGTAAGATTAATAATTTGTGAGTAGTAACAAGTTGACAAACATATGGGTAATTTGAACACTCAAAACTATATAAAAGTACTGTGATGATAATAACTTAAGATGGATTATTATCATTGCTGTTGTTGTTGTTGCTGGGTTTTTTTTTTTACTTTGGTTACTTCTGCTTTTACTGCTATTATTACTTTTTACCATTTCACAAGTCAATACTCAAAATTTTCTCAAGTTAGCGGTCAACATGGCTGTGGGCTGATGAAGGCTGACGTCCCTGGGCCCTGGCCATGGGTCTGGTCCGTTTGCGGCTGGTTGAGCCCGTTGCAGTAATTCATAGCTCCACCGGGTCAATTAACTCTGAAACTAGCTCATGTATATACCATTATTCACATTATCACGCATTCCATGAAATTTTTGATCTAACAACTAATTAAATCCATTAAAAAGATTGGTTGGGCTTGGGCGAAGAATTAATCCTAATTCACCACCCCATACAACATATCTATTTTGCAGAACAACTCCCATTTAATTCTTTTACTAACTAAATTTTCATTTAAAATACTTTTAATATATATGTCACAAAACATGACCAGGAGCCCATCCTTTTTCCTTTTTCAAAAAAAGTTTGTTAACTTGCACATCCAGCTCAACGTTCTTGAAACGATCCAATCAAGAATTTGTAGCTAGTATTGACCATTTAATTTTGCGAGTCTTTTATTATTATTATTATTGTTAGGTTTCAGTTGAAATGGTTTTGTCATTTTCATAGTTACACCCAGACCTCAGTTATCATTAGTTTATGATCTATTAGAATGGTTTATTGTGCTATTGGAGAGAGTGTGGTAGAACAGCAAGAAAATATTACAATAGGAAAGAATTGAAATTTCAATAGTTTGACTATTGACCATAAATTTCTTTTATCCAATTCTTTGCTTCATTAGTAGAAAAATGCGCAATTAATCTATTATCACATTTCTTGTATTGTCAATTCTTTATATAAATGGCAATAATTGACTTCTAACTTAAAGTTATCAATTGTGTATTATATTTTTTAAAAATAATTTTTAAATATTTTTAAGATTATTGAACGGATAGTTAAGTTCATATTGTTGGGGAATGTTTTGGTTATATTTTTCCAAAATAATATCGTTTTGGGGAAACATATCCAAATATATTCCAATTTTCCCTTCAAAATACATATTTGCCAATATATGCATTATATATATTTTATTATTATTTTAATATTAAAAAAATTATTTAATTCTATTTTTACCCTAAAAACTCAATAGAAAAAATATTGATTTGATTGTTAAATGTTTCTTTTAAAATATAAACAAATATATAAAAAAAAAAATTTTATATTTTTTAATAAGTCATTTTCCCGAAACATATAATAAACGCATAATAAAATCAAACAAAAAATATTAATTTATAATTTATACTTTAATTTATTTGATTTAAAAATAAAATAATATTAATTTATTGAAATAATAAAAAAATTCGTGATTCGTAATGCTCCCTCTCCAAAAAAAAAAAAAAAAATCAAACAAAAAATTTAACCAAACATTCCCTACAATTTTTTAAAGGTGAGGTGAATTTCTTATTCATAAAAATTTTAATAGGTTGTGTACAATTTTAGGAAACTCATCTCAAATCCAACTGGCTCTTTTTTTAATAATCTGGACTTGATTTCTTTCCTATTTGATTTTGCATCCAACGGCAGTTGATATCTCAAGAAAGGCTGTCCGCGCTGCAACCAACCAAGGGGCAAATATGACCAGAACCCTAATTTTGCTCTGGCATCACAATGATTACTCTGGCATTAGCACCAACCGTCTCAGTTAAATATAGAAAGGCGGCGGTCGCCATTGGCAGGTTCGGATTTCAAACTGCGCGCATCACAGCCTTTGCGCCGCTCCCTCTTTTGCGGTTGCCTAAACTTTATTTATTTACACCACCGAACAACCAGTTTTCAGTGAGTTATCACGGCTTCAATTATGCCCAGAGGTTTTCTCCTCGATAATCTGCTATTATTTGCGGGTAGTCATTACAATTACTCCTGATACTAGGCACTATTGATTAACGGGTTTGATTTTCGGTGGTGGGCAGAGCTTCCGGGATTTTACTATGACGCGGAGAAGAATAGGTATTTTCCTTACAAAGGGCCTATTCCGGGTTCTTCAACAAAACCTCCTTCAGTGCCGCCGCCTTCAGACCCCAAACAGGTACCTAGTATTACTCACGCGCTATATTACTGCTATGGGTTCATTTGGTTCTCGTATGGCTATGTGGTGGAGAGGTTGCTAGGGCTTTGGGCAGAGGTGTCCCCCTCATAAGCGTAAGCCTCTAAGTTTTTAGTATGCCTTATCAACTGAATAAGGAGAGCACTTCCACGATTATCATGATTACTGTAACTTATAATTAGTATGGTCTTAGGTGGTTTCATAATCGGGGAGAAAAAATGGTTGCTTGTTTTGGGATTAATTCCATGTAGCAAACCTGCAGCCTCCGCGTGAGTATCGACAATTCTATCCGGTGTGAAAGTTCTTTCTTAAAAGAACATGTCATAATATTTATGTATACATTTATTCATTCGCGGACATTCTTACAAAATGTTGGCGAATACTTCTTAGAAGTCTTCCATTTAAAATTTTTATAGAGACTTTGTAATATGTTTTTGACCTTGGGAACTCTATCTTTCCAAAACCAATTTAACCAATTATTGATTTGTGTTTGTTGGCTTTTGGTTGTGTTATTTACTTATTTGTTTTTATTTTGAATAAGATTTCCTACCTAATGCTGTTAAAACTCTGAGTTCAGAATATTGTATAAATTACGCCATTCTTGAATTAGACCAGAGGATTTTCCATCATATTATTATCCAATTCTCTTGCTGTTGCATTGAACATTGACATTGCTGCATTTGTTTCTAAATCAAATAACTGAGAAATTGCAGCATTTGTTTCTAAATCAAATAACCGAGAAACATATTGAACCTTATAATTGGCAAATGAAGTGTTTTCTGAATGATAGATGGCCTGGAACGAGTGATGATCCCCATGGGTTAGCTACAAGTTTGGCATTCAGGAGTACATGCAGATGTGGGTCATGTTCAGTAGTGAGAAGGATACTTGAAAAATTAAATAACCTAGGGCATTATAGTGGCCAGTGAGCACCTAAAGAATATAATATCATCTCTTGGTGGTATTGCATACACCTTTCCTTCTCAAACTATTGCCTTGATTAAAATATGCTGCTTTTTGCTTTTCCTTTTGACTTTTTTGTTCCTGTGCTTTTGAGTTCTGTTGATGGTGCAATCTTTCTTACCTGCTATTAATGTTGTTTTTTCATTTCTGTTTTTACAATTAAAGGGTGCTACTACATAGTTACATTGTTCCCTATCCTGTACAGTCTCCACCACTGAAATGAATGAGCAGTTGGCTCATAGCAAGATTGACAATAGCATAACCCACTTCTTCGTTTACATAATTGTAGTGCTAGATGATGATGAAACTTGTAGTTTTCATTGTAGTAATAATGTCAATGATAATGTTGACAACAATAACTACTGACCTTTTTTGTACTTTTATAATCTAAGTACCATATGTATTCTCTATCCTCTATTCTCATCAATCATTCCCAGACAACCACTCCCAGTACATGACCTGCTTCTCACCGTTTTAATATAATTTACCATAACTATAATTGTCTATTGGAGATTCCTAGATCATCATGCATCAACCTCCATACATAGTGACTGGGTGCTTTTCAAGTATGATAACTTGATTTACTCTAAATTAGTTTTATTTTGGTGTGTTCCATAGATCAGCTTTGACAATGATATCTTGCTTCTGATTTTTGTGTCAACATATTTTCTTCCATTTATGAGCTTGCTCATAATAAGCTTAATATTTTGCATATTAATTTTCTGTTTCCCCTACTTGATAGTATAAAGTTTTTGAATCTGTAGTTCTTGTGGGATGTTTAGATAATATTTATTTGTTTTTCACTAGAGACCAGAGGCAGAAAAATAAGAAACCTTGCTGGCAGGCAGCGCAATGAACATCCATTTCTTTACTTAGCCTGCGATGAACTCTGTATTGCAACCTGAAAGAGACAAATTAATTAAACATAGAAATTGAAAGGACTAACATATCTTTGCTGCTACAATTGGTAAAGTTCCATGTTAGTTATTGACAGTCTTGGGGAGAAAGAAAGTGAGAAGACAATGAATTTTCCTCTGGGCAATTGTGTTGGTAGCTGATTAAGTTTCTAAACTCTTGTTTATGATCTTGCATATTGAGACCAAAATATTTTTAATTGCCCTTTGGTGATCAACATATCTGAATAGATTTTTGAATTAGCCCATCTATGCACGGCAAATACAAATTGCAGCTTTGCTTCTCAACTTGCTGGTTTCATTTGAGTACCTTCTTTTTTGGGCAAACTTTCTAATTTTGCACATCAAAATTTCAGTCTGGTGGCTTATGTCAAATCGTAAAAGTGAGAAAAAAAGAGCTGCTTCAGGCACGGGAATTGTGTGGTAATGTAATTTCTGCCCTCAAGGAGAAATTAAGCTTTCAAGCTGAATATCAAAAGAGACATGCGTCACACCCGTTGGTAAGAATTTCTTCTCCTTTTGTTCATTGAAGTTTCTAATTTCTATTCTTGAAATTCATAATTGTTAGTAAATTACATTGAGCCAGGATTTTTGTATGCTGGCAATTTCCTAGCATCTTAATCATACACTTTTTCCTTATAATTTTTCTGCGTGTATTTGTCTATCTGAGTATTAATACATGGTCATTGTTAGTTGATTTGGCATGAGAACCTACATTCAGTTTTTGATATTATATTCTCCTTTAGGAAAGAAAATGCAATCAGTCTGAATGCATGTGTTACAGAGTCATAAAATTGAGATCACTTTGTGAAATGAGAATTAATTTCACCATGTCAATGCAACTTTTTTAAATTAAATACTAACCTCCAGCCATTGATCTCTCTCTCTCTCTCTCTCTCTTGCTTCTGAGATTTATTAGTTTCATATATCGATGCCTCTTTCCGGACATGATAAGGACCATGTTCGTTTAAAAGCTACGAATTCTTTTATAATCATGTAAGGTTGAAAGTTACACCATTTTCTGAATTAAGAAGGTTGAATCAGTTGCCATCTCTCCAGAAGAACATCAAGTTTAAAACCAACAGTCTGTCCTCAGAGAGGCTGCAAGATCTAAAAGTAACTTATTTCTTTAATTCATGTCCTGTCCCTGTGTTCCTTCTCTTCAGTTCTCTATTCCTTCACTTAGTTTGTTCATAGGAGAAAGTTATTTTGCTGAATTTGAATTGAACTCTTGAATTTTCAAATATGTTATTAGATTGCTACCTTAAACATATGCCATTCTACACTCTATTGAGCCTCTGGTCATCTAAAAGGCATGTACTGCTTTCATTACCATAACTCAGTTTTATCACAAAGCAATAAAATTCAGGAATTTACTTTTAATGCTTATTTTGATAAGCCAAATTGCAGATATGGAAATATGAAGGGACGAGAAAGATGGGGAATATTGCATTGGAACATGTGGTGGCTGATGTAACCTCGCCACATGGTCTAATGGAAAGAGATATATTATTGAGTGGCGGCATGAATGGCTTACTATGGTGAGTTTTGATTGTAGGCTACCTTTGAATTTTGGTCTTGCAGAAGCATTTAATGGCTGTTCAGGGCTCTATTTTAGGATATTACTCTCTTCATGCAATTGTTACTTTTGTTAGTTAAGTATTTATTTAAGTTGCTCATGCTTTCAACTTTTGACGCCAAATGTGCGTAAACTTCTTGTTGCCTTTTTTCCCCTCATTTTTTAGGTTTTTATTTTTTGTGTTCATTTGAAATGGTTCTTCTTAGCTGTTTGTACTGCATCTTCATTATGTTGAGAAGCAGGGCAGGATCAGGAGCATTATGAGTCACATTATTAGTAAATTATCTATGCACATCTATCATATGCTAAACTATGTGCTGAGGACTCATGCAAATCATACAATAGATGTGCTGCTGAAAGTCTAAAATAACAGAATTGACATGATTGCTATGTGTGTGGGAATAGAGAAAGAAGCTGGAAGCTCCAGTCTTAAATTTTTGATTTGGAGGTGGCTCATTACCTGTATATCTTATGTACCTTCAATATTTTTGGTCCATCTTTATTTACCATATTCTTTCTAATTCTGAACTCTAGTATGCCTTAGTCTTTTTCAAGTTGGGAAGGCTGGAGAAGAAATAGATCCGACACACATCTACAAGGTGGATCATGTACGGCCTTTCAATCTAGATCAAATTCCTAGGCATGCAGAGCTATTTAGACAGCTTGGGAGCTCAGATGGAGCTATGACATATATGACATCTGATGTATCTTGCATAAAGGTGTTGAGGAAGAGCTCTCTACCAACTGATGATACTATCTCAAGACATTTTGTGTATCCTTTTGGAACTTCTGTTGTTTTTCCGAATAATTGTGTCATTCTTTGATAGAACTATGCCTCACACTTGCATATCCATTTCAACTTTAATAAAAAAAGCTTTCCGATGTTGCTTTGATTGGACAAATATTTTTGTGCCCTTGTATGGTAAATCTTCTCATATGGACTTTGGATGATGCTCATGTTAAAATGCATAGGAATAGTAAATAATTAATTTCATCTAATTTCATCTTTGGGATATCTCCACCATTGAGTGTATATTGGTGCAGAGGGGTTGGGTTTATATGGTCCCTGCTGTGTTAATTAATTTGAAGCATTTTAAAGACTGATATTGTGCTTTTTTGCCAAAACTCTTCATTTGTTAAAGTTGTAACTTTAACATAGGAAACAGGATAACAACGCTGGGATCTGACACTGCTCCTGGATCCGTCTACCTTCTTGACTTAAGTAAAGCGCTTGATTTTGACACTAGTGTTCCCATAGCTAGGGGTGGATTTTATGAACTTGCTGCATTTAAACAGACCCTTTGGACAGCCGACTGTGACCCTGAAGGAAGGCGTGCTGCGGTTGGCAAGTTCTCTTGCTTTATTATTCTTCATACTGTTGCATGATGACAATTCTCTACTATGGTTATGTATGATATCCCTAATTGTGTAATGTCTAACTTTTCATGTGCTACAATTGCAAGACAGATATGTCTCCTTTGTATCTTCGCCTTGTTTATTTGACCTGACTGAAAACTTTTTGGGTTTGTCCTTGCTTGAAGTGTGTGTGAGGAGTGAACATAATGTTCACTGGATGGTTATGCTTAAACGGTTACTCAACATTTTTGTTTCAAGTTTATCTTTGATGCATTTGTTCTGCATTTTGGACCAGCCTTCACTGTCTTTCCCATAAAAGTGGTCAAATTTATAAATTCCTGAGTATGTAGAAATTTATTTGTAGTGATTCTATCCACGGTATATGCTCTTCATAATTAATATCTAGGCTTTGCTGGTGTAGGAACCAACAGGGGAGTTGCATTGCTCAACATGGAAACTGGGGTATCATCATGGGTTTTTCGCAGCAAAAGTGATGTATTGTCCCTGCAGCTCAATCATTCTGTAAGTTCTAAAAAAATTGCTGTACAAGGATCTATTTGAACTTTTGGAAGTAGTTCTTGCATCTACTGCTGTCTTCTGACTTCACCTCGAACATACCTAGATGACCTGTAGTATATTCTGTTTGTACTTCTTAAGCGAATCTATTTCTAATTTTGACAGGATATCCGATTTCTGTTGAATAGGACTGTATCTATTTCAGAGAGGTTTCCAATCAACAAATTTGTAATAATATCTATCGAATAGGCTAGTAGGGTTCATCATTATCAAGCAAGAACCTTAGTTAAAAGCTTAAGTTAATTGAGAGAGGTCACATTTACTTACTGTCCTTTACACTTAAGCTGGATTCTCTGGCAACAAACTTGAGCTTAAGAACTTGTTCAAAATTTAAGCTGTTAGATAGGATAGAAGTTTTATCAGTTTAGTGCTCAAATTTGAGTGGCACCTAAGGAAAAAGAAGAAAAACTGGGAAACCCCTTGCTTCTTTATACTCTTTGTATGGGACAATCTTAGGGGACAATCTTTCATGTTTATTGATGTAATCAGACGTCATTAATGGAAGATAAACAAAGTTTTGTATTCAAAGATTGCCCTGAATAGCTCTGAAGGCGAGGGAAGTAATTTTTTGGCCATGGTAACCCAGCTTCCTTCTGGTTCCCTTAGCTAAGAAAAAGGGATATTCCCTTTCAATCTCATTTTTGCTTTACCTCCAATGTTCCTTATGTAGAACAGTTTCTGGGAATCAGTGATGTAGCACTCTCTTGTGGGTTCCTAAGGATAGGGTGGATGAGTTCTTTGGTTTGTTGGTTTGACATCTTTGATATAGGGAATGTGCCTTAATGAATGGTGTACGCCTTTGCATAATTTTGGATATGAAAGTATATCGGAATATAGTTGGTTCCATTTTCTTATACAATACAAGTTTTGACTTTGAATCCAGTTATTTGTTGATAAAAAATTTTCAAGGACATTGGAATAGGGATTGAGATTTGTAAACCGGCAACTTCTGCTTTCACCATTGAGTGATTCGTGAAGCATTGTGTTCATCTGAGCTGTAATTTGTTTGCTACTTTGGCTTCTCCGAAGGTGAAACTTGGTTTTGTGATTCCCTCCCTTTGTTTGTCAGAGAGCATTTTATGCTGCAATGATGCTATCACACCCATGACGTTTGACATGCAAAGTACAAACTTCATAAAATCTATACCATCCGCACCTGATTCAGCATCTAGAAAAGTATAGAAACAAATTGATGTCTTCTGATTTTCCTTATTTCTCAAAGATATGCCTTGTTCTTCCCAAGTATCAAGATGTTCTCTCAGGTAGAAAGATTACTCTATTGTTTTTCTTGAATGCATTGTGTGATGGTCCAGATGCTTGTTCAATGATTTGACAATATCATAGATAGTAAAAAATTAATACCGTGTAGCTGAACTTCTCCGCCTTTCTTTTTCAATTCTTTTCTTGGTTGGCTGGATTAATAAATATTACATGAAACAGAACAATTCTGTCTTTTCCATTTAAGGTATATGCTTTACTTGTTTCAGGGGAACTTCATTCTTTGTGGGCTGAGAAATGGAGCAATTGTGACTGTTGATACTCGCCAAAAACAAGTGAGAATTCACCTTAGCATGCTTGTTAATGTGTGATAAGAGTTATTAAATTGGATCATGCTATCATCTGGTGAAAGTTCCTGGTTCAATCAGTCTATTGGGTTCAGTGTGTGATCTACCTGCTTGCAAATCATATCTCTATTGATTCTAAATTCTATTACAACTGATTAAATTGTAATTGCTTGAAATATTCTTTGAGGTCATATCTATTACCAGCATCCTTATCTTCTGCTATTTATGATTTTCACATGTAAATACTATATTACTAAATGAATGATTTTACATGTAAATGCTATCTTACTAAATAAAATTAATTTCAACAATGCGATTAAGTATTTACCTTTATGTAGCTAAGCATTCTTTACTTGTATGGGGATAATGGGGAAGTGATAAAAAGTATTTCAACATTTTGTTTTGTTGCGGACTTCTCTATAAGAAAATGTTGCTGTTTTTAGGGGGTGGGTGCAAGTTAGTTTGATTCAATGTTGGTATCCGAGTAAAGGTGCAAGAGTGATCATACAATATACTTCTAAGTTGTAAACCCTCACTAGATTCCTTGGCTCAGCTGCTGATCTTTAGTTTATACTCAATCTTCAATCATTCCACCAGATCCCTACTTGCTGCTGCAATCATTTCCAACATCCAACTGAATTGCTCTTTTTCTTCTTGTAAATATTATTGCAAACCTATATGTTTTGTATGTTTTCACTTTTCTGTTCTTTAATGAACCCTTACTAGCTCAGAAATCTGACCCAAAGTGCTATGAAACATCAGGTTTTTACCCAATCTGATCTGATTGTGTTCGTTTGGTTCAAGTCAGAACTTGATCTATCCATCTGAATGCCCAACCCTAGCTAATCATTAGATGGAGGGAATAAAATTGTCCAACTAGATTTTATTTTCTGACCTTACAATAGAACTTTCTACTCCGCCACATCTCTTTCTCGCTTCCAGTCTTCCAGACGTAAAGTCTAAATTAAGTGAAAAATTAATGAGTGTATATATATTGAATGTTTCGTATTTGGTGTTTTTGATGCTATTCAACTACTGAAACCATGCCCCTTTCCTAACCAAGCCACAAGTGTGTTTAGTTTAGTTGAAATCTGAAACAGTCTGTATAGTGGAATATGAAAATAGGCTAAGTTTGTCAGCTTCAATTGCTGATCCAGAGTGGTTGAAGGTTTGGTTTGCTGTTGAACCTGCTAATCCAACCTGGGTTTGATGTTCACCAAACCTGCTGAACAAAATGCTAGGCCTCCTATGGACTTTCTGGATTATTAAAATGTTTGGTAGTAGTGGTTCATGAAACTCTGATTTTGTAAGGAATATATTTTGGGGGTCAATGGAAATTTTAAGTTCTATTGAAAAATGAACCTTTAGTAAGGACATTTTGTGCCTCAATTCATTTTCTCTTAGCAATATTTAAAATTTTTGTCCTTAGTTCTTTTTTACGATTAAAAGCAAGTGTCTAGTAATTTTAGCCAAGAGCTATTAAGCGTATGCGAACGATTGAGATAAAATCTTGGTCTTACACTTATGCAGATTAGAAGAAGCACACCTGGCTCTTCGACAACGTCGATGCCTTCATCTGTTTGTTGGTTAGTAGGTTTTCTACTCATTGCTTCTACATTCATTAATGTATTACTTGATTTTATTGTGTGAAGAACTTTTCTATTTTAGTTGAACTCACATGTTCCTTGAAATTGTAGTTTGGCATCACTTAAGCTTTGGGATCAATATTTCTTGGCTAGCTCAATGGATGGCTCGGTTAGTTTTCTTTGATGTTATGGTTGTATTCTCATTTATGAAGTATTGGGATACCTAAAAATATGTTCATAATATGAGTATTGGATATTTCCATCCAGCTCATTGAAATTTTGATTTGTGGCATCCATCTCTTGAAAAGTTCAGAACCCCCCTCCCTCCCTCCCCTGGCGCTTTGGCCAAGGTTTTAATAAAGATTAATTTTGAAACAAAAATTATCTTGTCCTTGTACTTACAAAAAAAAAGTCATAACTTTCCTTGGAAGTTAATTGGTAGTTACCATTCATTTTGCATAATTTTTTTCTTGCGCACACAAAAAAGGAGACATTTAATTTTAATGTTCTTCAAATGGCATAAGGAGTGTAAATTAGTTTTTATATGTCAAAATAATCATAATTTTATATTTATAAATGCTTAATAATTTCTCAAATGCGTAATTTTAAAGACAAAGTGATAGATCCAAGTTTAATCATGGCCTTTTTTCTTATTATTATAATAAATAGTATAACAAGAAATGACTTCAGAAACTCAAATGGGATTTATTTTTTATATACAACATTTTCATGGATGAATTCTCTTTGTTGATTTTTTATTATTGAACCTTGATAAATTAATTATGCTATCACATTTTTCAGAATAATGCATCATAAAGTTGGCCCTCGCTTATGTTTTTAATATTAAACATGTAGAAGTTAATCTGTACTCTTTATTTAATATCAAACATGTAAAAGTTAATCTATACTTTGATTTTAGTTTTTAATCTTTTAAAAATATATATATGTTACGCATTTTTCTCATATCAAAGTTAGTGTGTATATATATATTATAACGAGGGATCTATTGTCTCTTTTGATTATATGGCTTAGACTTTACTTTAGTCTTTTACTTTCAGTTTAAAAATTATGCATCTTAATTACTACGTTCCTTAAAATTTTTTTCCCCCTTCTACTGAGTTAAGAGTTATTTGTCTTTGAGTAATAATTTGTTTGAATATTTGACTGACTGGTAGCAGAGGGAGATTGTTAAAAGATCAAATCTCAGGGAGGTAGATGCCAAAAGTCAAAACCTCATAGAGGTTAATGTAAATAATCAGAGTAACAGCAAAAATCCTTGGGATGGTAGATTTTCTCCCATGGTTAATATTAACATCTCAATCATGCATGGTGGTAGCTGCCCTCTGTATTTCTGGAAGGAACCACTTGTGATTGCAGGATAGAAATCTGAAGTTGGAATGACGACAGCTCACAAACAAAACAAACCAACACCTACGTTTGCATCTGGATAAACTGTAGAAGAATCCAATAATAGACACTTTCTCTAAACAGTTTTAATGCTGGACATCACCCAAGTTTTTTGCACTACTTTTTTGTTGATTGTTCCAGAGTATGGTGTCCAGAATTAGCCATAAAAGGAGGCAGCACAAGGCCAAACTATGGATTCGCAGAGAGGATATCATCTTGTGGAGTAGATTTAGGGAGGATGTAGGAAGGGGCATTATAAGGGATGATAGTAAGGGCATTGCGGTAGCAAGGAAAAGGGAGGTGTTTATGGTAGTGGTGAGTGGGGAGTGGTGCAACATCAGTTGCAGATGTAGTGCGACAATGGACAGAAAAGTAGTAGCTCGATCTCTTCCCCGAATAAATCATATGCCATGAAACAGAATAGAAGAGCTTGCCTCCACGAGGTGGTGGCTCAAAATTTGGGTGTTTGGCTCTGTAATTTATTTATTCTGCATGTTATGTGATTATTCTGTTGATTGGTTTTGGTTTTATAAATTGGTGTTAATTGGTGATGAGGTTGTCCATCTATTGACATGAATGACGTATCCATAATTTAATAAGAGTTGGAAGGTTTAGATGGGTATGATTCATTGATCATTTCTGCCTCTCCAGATAAAGCTCTATGATCATCGTCTAATCCAGAGAGGATCAGTTCAATCTTATGAAGGCAATGTAAATTCTCATACTCGCATAGAACTTGGAGTTGATCCATCGGAGAGAGTTGTCATGTCAGGTGAACATGATTTTGATGCATTCAAGTTTATGATTGAAAAACTGATACTGACTGTCTACAGTTGTTAGGTGGAGAGGACTGCAGTCTCCGTCTCTGGAACATCAAGTCTGGAGAACTGCTCTTCAAGGATAGATTCATGAATTCAATTCCCTCAGTTGTGTGCTGGCCAAGAACTGGAGGTATTACCATTTACCTGATTTTATCAAATGTATGGTTCTTGGATTCCGTGATTTTTTTATTTTTTATTTTATATATTTTGTAATATTTCTGCTTCATCCTTTGTAAGTTAATGTTTTAACTCACTCATAGCTCTTTTGGAATTGGCAAAAGATGGCCAAGATTACAGATGTTACTGGCAGGATCATTGTTTTGGTGCATGGCTTGGATCATACGAAGGGATTTTTTACATGGACTGGCTGTGATTATTGTGTAGTTGGAGCAATTCTGCCAACTCTTGTGGCTTTGACCTTTTACACGGATTGGCTCTGATTATAGTGTGGTTGGCGCAATTCTGCCAACTCTTGTGGTTTTGAAGAATGCTGCTAGTGCCTGTGGGGAGGAGTCAAGATGTTGTGGCCTGCTAGGTTGCTGTTGCTCCATCTCTTCAGCTCCAAAGGTGGAGGAATGGATCAGAATGTAGTTCGAGATTAGTGATAGGTGTTGATATATATATATATATATATATGAAAAAGATCTTGTCCGCATGAAAAAGAATGGCCTTATTGGACTTTATATGCTTAATCTTTTCTTCTGTTTAGCTGGAAAAGCATGTTCAACAACTCTTCTGCCTTTTTTTTTTCTCCTTTTTGGTTTTGGTTAAGATATATCTTTTCTGAATTGCTCATCCAGTGCGATTGACCTAATTTGATTGCCCGTATGCGGTTTGGTTGATTACTTGAAAATAGGGCAATAGGAATGTTTCCTTTGTACAGGTTTGGATTCTAACTTGAAAGTATGTTAATTTATTTATGTGGTATTTCAAGTGTTGGTCAGGAGATATTTGAGATAGTAGTTAGCAAATTCATTGTCCACTCGGTGAGCAATATCCAATTCTCCACTGTTCCAAAAGTTATGTGCGCTAACCTTTAATTATCATAACCTTCAATTATCAAGAGTTACCTACAACTTGTGAAAGATACCTTTTGTATGCATATATATAGATATATGGCGACGTGAATATAATTTCATGTAATATCAATATAAATTTCATCATATATATTTATCATTTGATGTGATTTATATAATTTGATGTTTAATTTTTCAAACTTTTAGGGCACATTTACTTTGAATGATGAGGCAAAAAAAAATCTCACATCTTGTATCATCCCATGTTTATTTTGAAGGATGGAACTTCTGTAAAAATATGTTGACCCGTCATTGTGAGGATGATTTGAGTGATGTGTCATCCCACCTTTGAGGTGGGATGGTTTTATCACATTTTTAGCGCCGCAACATCAAATAATTTATGGTTGTGATGTCAATTAAAATTTTTTAAAATATTAAACATTAAAAATATATTTATCTTAAAATAATTAAAAGAAAAATCAATATACATAATTTGTATAAAGATGTTGTATTGGAATGGAGATAAAATAATTTCTTTATGCTAAATAGAAAAAAGAAGAAATAGTTGGATGTTGTATCAATATGGAGAAAAATTAATTTTTTTATGCTAAATAAAAAAATATTTTAATTAGGAGTATTTTAGTCTTTTATAATTTATCCAAGTTTTATAATTAATGTTTATATAAATATTCTCAATACAATAATTCAATTTTAGTATTCATATTATTTTATAAAGTAAACATTTAATAAAAAATATAAAATTATTCTAATCTTACTTTTCATCTCTCATTTCATTCTGTCACCCTACATCTCACGTCACAAAGTAAATGGGCCCTCAAGAAAATAAGAAAAACCATGCAAAATGGTTAATGTGATGAAGTTGGGAATTGCTTTAAAGGTAAAGCAATTACAAGCACTGTATTCACCGTACATTGGATCATCATGTTCCTTCCTCTCGTCACCTCCTCTTCATTAATGAGGATGGCCACGAAGCGAGGATTTCTTCTTAGTTTTTTGGTATTACCTATCTTAGATTAAAATTTTCTTTTGAAATGCATGATATACTACTGACAATAAGATCATAGAAGCAGGAGGAGCGAGTTTTTAATAGGATCATTGATATATATCCATCATGTGTATGTATTTTAAGGAATGGTATTTTGATGAATGATTATATAAAAAGTGGCGTTTGGACCACTTGGAACTTCATGAGCAGCAACGTCATCCATTCTAGTCTTAGTCTTAGATGAATACATATGATTAACCTTATGCCTTCTAATTGTCCCCATTAGCACTAACAAGTCACAGCAACTTTGAATTTCAGTAAATCTAAAAAAATTAGGCTTTGGTGTGGTCGTCATGAAATGTAGTTCCTCCTCCTCCTCCTCCTCCTATAGCCCTGCAGATGATATAGATCATAGCAGAATTATCAATGGAGCTAATGATCATGACTATGATATGTGCGTGTAACATGAGGAGCTTCATCCTTTACATGCCCCCTATATATAATCTAATTACTTGTGGGAAATTTCAGCATATATGCATACCCTGCTGATGATATTGTAAAATTGTAATTTTTATAGTATATGTATTAAAAAATGGTCACATTTAGCCATTTTTTCCTTGGAGAGGAAAAAAGTTACTGAAAAGCTATATGACATAGTGAGAGTGTCCTCATTTAGGGTTTGGCCACTTAGAAGCTTGGTCGCCATACTAGCTTGTCTAGACAACCAACGCCCACCTAGAAGATTGCCAAGCCACCATGATCAACCTATCCAAATGGCTGACGGTCGTGTGGAAGCTCGCCAAGCCCTAGCTAAGTAGTCGCCATTGGCCATAGGTTGGCCATGGCTCATCTGTCTACGCGGATGCTGGGATGCCTAGCTTATGACTGCCATGGCCAATCAACTATGGCAGCCAGGGCACTTAGGGGGCCACATGGGGGGCCGTCTAGTGATAGGGGGCTAGGGCGGCCTAGCGGTAGGGAGAGGTGTGGGGGATATGGGGCTGTACTTGTAATCTATGTATATATGTATATATAATGTATAACTTATAAAAATATGTGTATATATATGTGTGCGCAATACATGTATATTTATTAAGAAAAATGTCAACTTGCTGTGCCACACCAACTTTTTTGGTGATTTATTTTTTTTTAATTTTCAGCCAAAAAAGAATTAAATCTGACATTTTTTAATACATATAAAATTAAAATTATAGATTTACAAGTTATAAAACCAAAAACTAACATGAGTAAAATTATAAGACAAAACAAATACCCTTGCTCTGTACATTCCTGTCTGGGCATACCTTACGAGCCGAGGTTTTCTAATCCTCTCTCATTCCCTGGCTATTTAGTTATATGCATCTAATTCATGTATATATTCCAAATTTCGCCTATATATACATATATATGTAACTACAGATTAAAAAAGAAAGAATATAAATATTAATCAAATGTAGCAGGTGCTTGATTTTGCAGTCACTCAATTTATTTACAAACCACACGCGCGGTGTGTAATCTTTTAACATTGCATCTCATTACGAAGCCAACAATTGTTTGGCGACTCAGTTTTCCCCCTAAATTTACTAATATTGATGTCACAGGACTTTAAAATAATAATATTGGGTATATCATCGGAGTTAATTTGTATATATATATTCTCTCAGATAATGTACACTAATAAATTCATTATTAGAATGATTAGGCGGATATATGCAACATATATACATTCATATAGGCACGTCCACCTTATATATATAGACATATGGATAGATACATACATAATTGACTTCGTATTCTATAAGGTCCGCACGTCGTCGATCATGACCAATTATTACATAGTGCGGAATTGCAAAGAGGTGCGTCTCACGTATATACCTATATTCTCCGAGGATCAAATGAATACATATTGAGGCCTATATATATAACATCCTCCTCCTCCTCCTCTATGTACATATATTCATCAACAAATTACAGAAAACATTAGTGCGTAGTAGCGCCAGCTCCTAATCAATAATCTAGCCACTAAGAATATGATGGGATATGGCGGGTTGATGATGGCGATGATGATGATGATGATGATGCAGGCTGCAGTACTAGCAGAGCAGGCCAGCAACCAATACGAGTATGATGATTCTCTGAGTTTCTCGTACTACCTTGAGAACTGCCCAGAGCTCGAAAGCATCATCCACAACAAGCTTAGCCAATGGTTTAAAAACGATTCCACGCTACCTCCTGCTCTCATCAAGCTGCACTTCCTCGACTGTGCTGTTAGAGTACGTATAATTATTCGCGCGATATATATACGAAATACCTACCAGCTATACATAACCATGCATGTATATATATGTCATATATATGCGGCATGCAGTTTGAAATTATTAATGAATATTAATTAAGATTATATATTAATGATGAATTAATTAATACAAATATATAAATTAATTATGCGCAGGGATGTGATGCTTCCATCCTTCTGAATCACCAAGGAAGCGAGAGAACATGTGAGGCGAGCAAGTCCGTTAGGGGATTTGAAGTGATTGATGACATCAAGGCAGAGGTTGAGAAAAAGTGCCCTAAAACAGTCTCCTGTGCCGACATTCTCACTGCAGCCGCCAGAGACGCCACCGTCGCTGCCGGAGGCCCATTCTGGATGGTGCCTTACGGCAGAAAAGACGGCAGAATTTCCGTCGCCAAGGAGGCCGAATCGATTCCTAGTATGGGTCACGAGAGAGTAACTGACCTCATCGAATTGTTCCAGTCCAAGGGTTTGAACGTGCTGGACTTGGTGGTGCTCTCTGGGGCACATACCATTGGAAGAAGCAGCTGTGGCTCCGTGCAGCACAGGTTGTTCAACTACAAAGGCACCGGCAAACCCGACCCAACCATGGACCCGAAATATCTCAACTTCCTGAGAAGAAAATGCAGATGGGCATCCGAATACGTGGATCTTGATGCAGTCACCCCAAAGGCATTCGACGTTCAGTACTACAAAAACCTTCAGAAGAAAATGGGGCTCTTGTCAACTGACCAAATGCTCTACTCCGACTCAAGGACCGCTCAGCTAGTCTCTGCATTTGTTTCCCAAACCCAAGTCTTCCACCATCAGTTCGCTGCCTCAATGCTCAAACTTGGCAGAATTCAGGACTATTCAGCCGACGAAGATGGTGAAATTCGACTCAACTGCAATTATGTCAATGCTTAATTAATATCTATTAATTTTTACGTGCGCACTCTACTCAAAGTTACAATTTTTAATTACTTTTTAATTTCCCCACCCACCCAATTCATATATATCCCATGTTTGGTTTCAGCTTGATATAAACAGTAATCAAATTTTTGTATCATTTTATTGCTATTATTATTACTCGTAATTAATTCTTTACGTTGTTGCAAACTTAATTGTGATCGTTATGATATATTTAATGTGTGAACAAGAATTAATATCTTGCATGATATATAATATTTGTAGGGGCGTGCATGCATATGGCAATATATATCCATATTATTCGACGTAGAGCTATAACAAATTTTCCTCTTATCCAAATATGTCCACACGCAATTTAATTAAAATTCAATAAATTAATTAATCAATGTATGCTAGATTTCAATCGATCTCTTATAAACTATATAATGTTGCTTGTAACATGTGGAGAATTTGCAGATTAATGAATATTGGTAGTGTCATATATAATGCATGTAGCGAGCTATATAGCAATCCAGCCTTAATTAAGTATTCTTTCGTAATAATAATGATATTAATATATAGTGTCATGCATATATATATATATATATATATCCAGTCATTCCAAGTCGAAAAATTGATTTCACAAATTATAAAAGGCTTCCATAAGGGGAAAAAAAACAAGTACATGCTGTTCACTATGCCAAAGAATATTGAAAATTAATTCAAAATGCGCTTACCATTGCATTGAAATTCTATATTAATTGAAAGAATTTCTGAGGGAGTTAGAACTATGTTTTCTTCCCTCCAGAGAAATCAAGCACAATCATCGTCTCTTAATTAATTAATTGATGGATTAGTTAGTCCAAAGAAAGAAATAAAAATTGTATATTTAATTGTATGGAGTACTCAAAGGCTGCTGGTTGTAAGAGTTGAGATTTCGTCATCTTTGTCACATGCATTTGGACTAAGCATCTAGGGAATATATTGCATAAGATTAATTAATCCCTCATGATTATTAATTCAATATATATAAATGTATATTTACAAATCAAAGACACACCAGATAATTGCAATTCTGATTATTATTTATAATTTATAAGTATAGGAATCTTTATTGGTTAAGATAAATAAGAATAATACTAGCTAGCTAGTCCTATCCTATAATTAATTAAAAGAAAAACGAAAAACAAATTGGCCTGACTTCTTGAGATGCAAGGCCCCAGAACAGAACAATGAATTGCAGGGTGACTTGGCATTAGTATTAATTAATTAATTAATTAATTAATATACGCATTCATGTTTAATTTGTCCGATTAAATGATTGGGGTGGGCGAGCCCAGCCTAGCTAAGTACGTGATCGAGTGTAGTCTTGTAATGGATCATGTTCATGGAACCCTAGACAATTGGACAACTGGACTGCTGATACGAAGCCCGTGACTCGTATATATGCGAACAAGTACCACCAGCAGATATATATACATAATAAATGATGCCTGACGGAGATAAATAACCACAATTATATATTAATCATTAGTTTTCTCAATTAGTCAATGGCAAATTCAGATCAATTATTGGTATACATACATATATCTATATATGTCACAACAAGTACGTACAAGACACACAACTCAGAAATATATAGCAGAATTCATTTTATTCTTAAATATTGATCAATTAATGATTATTACTTGTGGAAAAAATGGCAGGAATTCCGACAGACATAAATCTAGCACAAAAATGAAGATTAATTGTTACCACCGGGAGATTTTATTTATATTAGTAACTTAGGGCGAGGACTGCCTGACCACTCACTGTGCCACTGAGGAGGAGTTGTTGAACAAATAGGCCCAAAATAAGAGCACAAAATCTTGTCCGGAATGCTTTTAACTTCTCAACCACCCAGAAATATCAGGAATAATGAGTTGAAAGGGGCCTCATTTGGGTTTTGATTTTTATGATATCATTATCTCATATGTGGTTGATGAAGTGAAGCACAATTCATTCATCATATTAAGAAAGAAATTAAGGCAGCAAACAGACACCCGGATTTGGTAGCTCAATCCATTAGCAGTCAAAAAGCACACCTCTACTCTTCTACTCTACCATTATTAATAAATATTTTGATATATGACAATAATTGGTTGAAAACTTAAATAGATTAAAGAGTAATTAATTATTAATTCTTTGTGCTGTAAGGAATATAATTTTTTTTAAAAAAATAAAATTAAAGATTAAATTTATTTATACATAAAAAAACAACAACGCAGTTTTGCCGGGACAAGAGATTTGGTTGACTTTTGTTGTGTAATATATATATATATATATATCTTATCTTACAAAAGAAATAGCTACATTGTTCTAGAATCAAACAAAGCTGTCTGTGTATGTGTCTTTGTCACTGTTTCACTTAATAATAAATAACACAAATGAAATTAATAGTATAGTGTGTAGATGATATGAAAAAGACACATGCGAGCGGGAGAACATGAACAAAATGGAAATCCAACCGCTCACTTTCAGAATAAGGATTAAGTGGCGTTACCAGTCAAGACCATAAACTGGCAAATTTTTAGAGATAGTATAGTCAGTCTGATTCTGATAGATAGACAGATAGGTTGGACCTGAATCACCATATCAGTTGAGTATTCGGTATTCCCACCTCAATTGGCTAGGCTAGGCTAACCTCTCCACATTTATGATTTATCATCATTTCCCATTGCAGCAGCAGCTCTCATTAATTTCTTCTCCTCCTGTTTCTTTTTCTCTCTCCGTCTCCAACTGGTTCACAACATCGGTGCCCATTAATGCCCAATTGACTTTCCCAATCTCACAGATACACTACCGTCGTCTACCTTTTTCGATAATTTTAGTTGACTGTTTCTTATCCCTTAATTAGCATCACCAGCAGTACTGGGCAGACACCAGTAAATACTAAATACTAATATTAATTTCTCTGTTTCTTATTAAAACTACTCCAAAACCCAACACACAATAATATCAATGACCATCAACACTTCCGCTTCTGCCTCTGCGGAGACTTGGACATGCACTGGCTCAAGGCCATTCGTACGTCTTCTCGATCGCCATCCCAAACCTTGAACGACTCCACCACTCTTTTATCTCTAGCTAATTAATTATTGCTGCAACACCCCCCTCTCTTCTGAATCGTCTAATAATACTCCGTCCATGCACCTCCACCAAAAGAAAGATGACGATGATGACGAGCCAACCTAGTTCATTTACTCTTTTCAACCGTCCCGAGATCAGATAAAGACTTACAGGCATTCACAGGGCATTTATTGTTTTCCTCTCAAATTTGATACTGCAGGAATCTTCCATCTCATCGTAGCCTAAACATTTCAAACTAATTTGCCAAAGATCAAAATGGTACTAATGCCAAATCCATCTCTCGTGGATATCCCCCTTGTAATTCTTCTTGTGCTCCTTGTCCTCTCTGGCTCCGGGGGTCCGGGATTCATATCATGCCAGCAGGACTCAGACGACGCCACAATACCTACGCCCACTACTCAAATTCTTCTGGAGGTAAAAAAATCTTTCGCTCAAGACCCACTCGATGTTTTGCAGGACTGGTCTCAGAACAACCCAAACTTCTGCACATGGACTGGCGTTTCTTGTTCCCGGACCGCCGCCGCCGACGGCTCTCTTCAACTTCAACTGGTGGGTCTCAATCTCTCAAATTCCTCACTCCGCGGGTCCATATCATCCGCTCTCGCCCTTTTGCCAGACCTGCTCCACCTCAATCTTTCTTCCAATCAGCTCTCAGGCCCCATTCCACCTACTCTCTCCAACCTCTCTTCTTTGGAATCCTTACTCCTCTTCTCCAACCGACTCTCCGGTCCCATTCCACCCCAACTTGGTTCCCTCGCCAATCTCCAAGTCCTCAGACTCGGTGACAATGACCTCACTGGCCCAATTCCGGCTTCTTGTGGCAATCTTCAGAATTTGATCACTCTTGGTTTGGCTTCCTGCAGCCTCACTGGTCGGATACCGCCGGAGCTAGGAAGGCTAGGCCGCCTCCAGAACCTGGTTTTGCAGCAAAACCAGCTTGAGGGTCCCATTCCTGCAGAGCTTGCCAACTGCTCTAGCCTCCTCGTGTTCACCGCGGCGCTCAACCATCTTAATGGATCAATCCCAAAGGAGTTGGGAGGTCTCAATAATCTCCAGATATTGAATCTTGCCAATAATACTATGTCGGGGAAGATTCCGTCCGAGCTTGGTGAGATGAGTCAGTTGCAATATCTGAATCTCCTCGGCAATCAGCTTCAAGGTTCCATTCCCAAGTCCTTGACGAACTTGATTAATCTTGAAAATCTGGACTTGTCCGGCAACAGGCTCACCGGCGAAATTCCAGTAGAGTTGGGAAGCTTGGGTCAGCTGGCCTACCTCGTACTTTCAAGCAACAATCTCACAGGTACCATACCCGGAGGCATATGTTCCAATGCCACCAGTTTGGAACACTTGATGCTGGAACAAAATCAACTTTCTGGCAGGATTCCATCAGAATTAAGAGACTGCAGGTCCCTTAAGCAACTTGATTTGTCCAACAATACACTCGATGGATTCATTCCATTGGAGCTTTATGAGATGCTTCAACTCACTGACCTCATGCTCAACAATAATAGCTTGTCTGGTTCTATTTCTTCCTCCATAGCCAACTTAACCAATCTGCAGACTCTGGCCCTATACCAAAACAATTTGCAGGGCAATCTACCTGGAGAGATTGGGATGCTTGGGAATCTTCAGATTCTGTACATCTACGACAATCAGCTATCTGGAGAGATCCCTGTTGAGATTGGCAACTGCTCCAGCTTGCAAATGGTTGATTTCTTCGGAAATCATTTCACGGGGCAGATCCCCATCACCCTCGGAAGGCTAAAGCAGCTGAATTTCCTTCATCTCAGACAGAATGATCTTTCTGGTGAGATTCCCGCCAGTTTGGGTAACTGCCATCAACTAACTATACTGGATTTGGCAGACAACCGAATGTCCGGCAGCATTCCTGCAACTATTGGGCGTCTTCGAGCACTGGAACAGCTTATGCTGTATAACAATTCTCTCCAAGGAAACCTACCCGATGAGCTTAGCAGTCTTGCTAACTTGACGAGAGTTAATCTGTCCCATAACAAACTGAACGGAAGCATAGCTCCACTCTGCAGTTCACGTAATTTTCTTTCATTTGATGTTACGAACAACGCATTCGATCATGAAATTCCACATCAAATTGGGAATTCACCAGCTCTAGAAAGGTTAAGACTAGGGAACAACCTATTTACAGGAAATATTCCCTGGACAATTGGATTACTCCAAGAACTATCACTATTAGATCTCTCGGGCAATTTACTTGCCGGGCAGATACCAGTCCAACTTTCCTTGTGCAAGAGACTGACTCATCTTGATCTTGATCATAACCTTCTTTCAGGACCAGTCCCATTTTGGATTGGGCGTCTTCCTCTGCTAGGTGAGCTCAAGCTCTCAGTCAATCAGTTATCCGGGTCTCTTCCTCGGGAATTATTCAACTGTTCTAATATGCTGGTCCTGTCTCTGAATGGCAACTCCCTTAATGGCAGCCTTCCTCCTGAAGTTGGTAATCTCAGCTCCCTCAATGTTCTGGATCTAGACAGCAATCAATTTTCTGGCCCCATTCCTCCCGCCATTGGTCAATTAAGCAAGCTATATGAACTCCGGCTTTCACGAAACAACTTCAATGGTGAGATTCCCGTTGAGATTGGACAGCTTCAGAATTTGCAAAGCGTCCTGGATTTCAGCTACAATAACCTTACTGGTGGCATCCCAACTTCCATTGGCACACTCTCCAAGCTTGAAGCACTCGATCTATCCCACAATGAACTAGCTGGAGAAGTCCCTCCTCAAGTTACTGAAATGAGCAGCTTAGGAAGATTGAACCTGTCTTTCAACCGTCTTCAAGGAAAACTGGACAAGAGAAATGCTCGCTGGCCCGCCACTGCATTTGATGGGAATTTGAATCTTTGCGGAGGCCCTCTTGAGAATTGCAAAGACATAAAATCTGTGATTCGGGAGTCTGGCCTTAGTGATTCGTCTGTGGTGATAATTTCAGCAATATCAACCACATTTGCAATTATTTTGTTGTTAGTGGGAGCTGCCCTCTACTTCAAAAATAAGCGAAAAGCCTTGGGAAGGGCGAGTGAAGTTGGTTCTGCTTATTCTTCTAGTTCTTCACAAGCACAAAGGCGACCTTTGTTTGATAATGCGGCTGCCAGGTATGATTTCAGATGGATAGATATAATGGAAGCCACAAATAATCTGAGCGAGGAGTACATAATTGGATGTGGGGGATCAGGAACCATATACAGAGCTGAATTATTTACTGGAGAGACAGTGGCAATCAAGAGAACAGTGAGGAAGGATGATCTGTTGTTGGACAAAAGCTTTGTCAGAGAAATCAAAACTCTTGGCCGAATAAGACATCGGCATCTGGTCAGATTGTTTGGGTACTGCAGCAACAGAAGGGCAGGGTCCAATTTGTTGATCTATGAGTATATGGAGAATGGAAGCCTGTGGGATTGGTTGTATAAGCATCCGACGAATGAAAAGAAGATGAAGATCCTGGATTGGGACACAAGGTTGAAAATTGCAGTGGGATTAGCACAGGGATTGGAGTATCTTCATCATGATTGCGTGCCCAAGATACTTCACAGGGATGTTAAGTCTAGCAATGTGTTGTTAGATGCCAACATGGAGGCTCATTTGGGAGATTTTGGACTCGCAAAACCTCTCACGGATAATCACGATTCCTTGGATACAGAGTCAAACTTGTGGTTTGCAGGTTCCTTCGGCTATATTGCTCCAGGTATTGTTGCTCTTGCTTTTCAACTGAATCACAAGAACTAAGATATTTCTTCAACATATATGATTTCTAATGAATGAATACTGCTTCTGTAGAGTATGCATATTCCTTAAAGGCGACTGAGAAAAGCGATGTTTACAGCATGGGTATTGTGCTTATGGAGCTCGTCACTGGAAGAATGCCAACAGACACGATATTTGGCGCAAATTTGGATATGGTCAGATGGGTAGAATCACATATGGAGATGCAAGGAACTGCTAGTGATGAGCTAGTTGATCCAGTGTTAAAATCACTCTTGCCCAATGAAGAAACTGCTATGCTCCGAGTCCTTGAGATAGCACTGCGTTGCACAAAAACTGCACCTGCTGAACGGCCATCATCCCGCCAAGCATGCGATCTCTTGGTGCATGTACTCAATGATACTACCATTCACACTGACAAAATAAGTGCAGATACATACGAGTAACCGAGGATTTCAAAATCTCTTTTACAGTCTCATCTTCTTAAACCAAGTGTATGAAGAACAAGAAAAAGAATACATGTACACCTGCTGAAATTATGGAGTTTTCTATTCTTTGCTACCAGAGATCTAATCATAGTTGACAGCAAATGGATTGTAAAAGAGAACCATTGCTTGGCTGTACCAACTGAACGAGGATTAGTAGTTTCATTTTCAATCCTAGAAATAAGTTGGGAGCTATTACTTCTTCATAATTGGTCTACCTTTTTAGCTGGAGACATGGAAGCTTTGGTTTTATCCTATAGGTCAACTCCCTTTTATTGATATTCCCGAATGCGAACCATATTCTGACATATTTTGCTCAATGGGGATATAAGTTGCAACTTTCAAAACACATTATCATGTTTCAGATGATGCTTCATTGCCTTTCACAACTTTTCACGGTATTCTAGTACTTCATAAACATTATTCATGAAGATAGTAGGGAAACAGAGTGCGTCTGAGCAAAACGAGCCAGACTGAAACAGAAAAACATATACTATGATCGGAACGAAAACAAATGTGCAGCAAGAGAATTTATTCTTGGAAAACACTTGGAATAAGCCACTGCATGTAGATCTCCTGAACGAAAATACAGGAGTACTGATTAGGCAGACAATTGTTTATAACCAAGGCATAAGTTGGCACAAATTCTGAAAATAGTGAACACAGATACAAAACATGCTTCCACCCTAACCACGTCTTTTAATCTTCATCATCATCTGCAGTCAAAGTATCGAAAAGAAATTACCAAAAGGAAATATCAATGAATAAAGACATGCAAAAAATTGTAACAGTGAGATATAGAAACCGCGAGGCACTCAGTTTAAGGGCAAGCCCCCATCCCCTTGGTTTGATTTATTATATTTTTAACTTATCGTAAGATGTCTAATTATATTAAACAAGACAGTAGAGTACATTCTAGAGTGTCTCAGTTAAACATACACATCCAACGTTTTATTTATCTCAAATTAACTTCTATTTTTTAAAACTAACAAGCACCAAGATGTTGTAGCAGCCCTTACATGAACAAACAATCCAGTAACCATGAGCAAGAGCCCTATTTTTTGAGGTCAACCAGAAATTTTTGAGCTCGATAGCGAACACAATATTAGCAATTGAGGATGGAGAAGAGATTATGGTTCAAATTTATCCCTAAATTCCAATATGTTGCATTTACGTAGCATCGAAGATTTGTTTAATGCAATTTGGTAGCTATAACAGTTCAGGCCTGGATTTCTCTAAATATGCCTTAGAACTCACTGACAAAAAGTTACCATTACACTAGAGGTTGGTGATAGCTGGATAAACTGTTGGGTGGTTTGAAACAAGATAGATGATGAGGGAACATCAGACAAGAGGAGACAGGTGAGGCTGGAGCCATATGATCTAGCGAGAAAATTTATGGGAATTCATCAAAGGGGCAGGAAATCATCTCGTAATGCTTTGGGGGTATGAATTTCCTTTTCCAACATCAGAACTCGTCTAGTGGATACAGAGTCACAAAGCAAGATGTTATTGAATCACTTGTTGATATTGGAAATGTCTCCGAAAATGGGGAGCAGGTTGGCAATAACTTAAATATTGATGTTGGAACAGTAAAACGGGCAGGAGCGGACGCCGAAGGAAGAAACCAAAAGTTCTAAATGATTATACGATGTAATAGACCTTTGATTTAGGAATTTGATTGATGAGGTTAATTTATTAGAGTAGTATAAATTAAGGTGGGTAGTTGTCTTTGGATTTATACCAATTGCTACGATCATTTTATCTAGAGTTGTGGCTTTTTCTCTGTTAATAAAACTTTTCTCCTTCAGTCTCAAACTTTCTTCCTCTCAATTAGTCTCGATATAACCTGTTTGGCAAGGATTATTCTGCGCTAGTTATGCACAAGACATTCCATTGGCACTTTCAATGAGTTTACATCGAACTCCGTGGCTGCCGATACTAGATTGCATTTTCTTAACGAGTTAGTCAAAGCTTTGAAAGATTCATTCACTAAACATGCTCAGACGTTAGATTCCCTTCAATCCACACTAGGCAATATTGTAAATCAACTCGCCACCATGACTGCTCAACTAGGGCAACTCCATAAGAGCAAAGTCAAAGTCAAATTCGTACCTCCTCCCTCTGCTCAGTCCAAATTGGTCTCAATGATGAAGAATTTCAATTCCAACCTAAACCAACCATTGTCGAACTTCTGTGTTTTGATGGTACTAGTCTAGAATCTTAGGTTTTCTTGGGAAATGAATTTTTTGAGCTCTACCGAATAGAGGATGCAATGTGTATTAGCATGGCTTCCTTAAAGACCAAAGTTGGTATTGTTGGATGAACATAATAGGCAACTTGCAGGTTGGTTATATATACACTTGCAGTATGTGTATATGTATTCTAGATTCAAAATTGACGACTATGAATCTCCGCAAGGCATTTTAGAGTACCAAAGCTAATTTAAGGCCATCTCTAATCAAATCACATCACAAGCCTTCTTCAATCCTTTTTGGCCGCTTGCTACGTCTTAGGTTTGTGTGCTCATATTAAGAATGAAGTCCTACCGTTTCGTTGCACCACCACGAATCACACCTTGAGTTTGGCTCATCTAGTGAAGCTAAGCTAGCCAAAAGACATCATCTCTTGCTCCACACTTTGGAACATAAGGGACCTCCTCTTTTGTCGACTCCAGTAACACGAGGCACAACTAACATTGGCACAAATATCTTGACTCTTGTCGCCAAGCCAAATGTATGAATCCTAACCCTGCTTCACCTTAATTATTATTTGAACAAGTAAATGTTCTATCTTGGTCCACTCCGAGTATGGATAGCATTTCTCTTTTGCATGTCCATGTAGTTTTAAAAAATCTAAACATCTCAAAGATTGATAAGATCATTGATGAGAAGGGATGGGCAAAGCTTGAACTCAATTTCTATAGTGATGAATATGAGCACAATTGATATTCTTAGGGAGTTATGCATTTGTGTATTGATAAAACCATTCACTATTTTTGTTGTGGCCCAATCCGCCATTTGTTTGTAGTTAAAGCTAAATAAAGAAGAGATTAAGGGCTTTGTTACTATTGGGATGAAAAATATGAAACAAGTCATCACTGCACACGCCCTCAATTCTTTATACTCAACAATTGCAATAAAGTAAGCAATAATGATTAGCTCTTTCACAATTTGAAATTGTGCCTCCGCTTAGGCAACTTCTATCTTCCACGAGTGAGGTAATTTCAAATAACTCTATCGTTCCAACCATCGCACCAGCACAACGCATGAAATTATCTCTTTCGATGCTTTGTTTGGCATTTCTTCTCCTTCAACATTGCGATTCAATGGGATGATTTCACGCAAGCCTATACAAGCGCTTTTGGATAGGGACAGCACCCACAACTTCATTCGAAGCAAAGTGGCATCTTATCTCAAATTACTGCACCAACTCTTAATGTTATGGTGGGTAGTGGTGATGAAACTCTGAGTGAAGGGTATTCTCCAAAAAGTAAAGCTTAAAATTTAGGACATTGAGATTGAAACTGGCTTCTATGCTTTTCCTCTTCAAGGCTCAAATGTTGTACTAAGGGTTGCGTGGTTAGCAACTTTAGGTCTTATGCTCATTACTCATGATTAAAAAAAAAAGTTCCAATTTATTTATAATGGCATTGCTATCAACCAAGTTGTCCTCAAGAAGTTAGGTTACATTCACTATGTTAACTCTTTGAAGTAGGAGAAATTGCTAAGGGAATGTTTGGTTATGTTTTCCTATAACAAAATTGTTTTAGAAAAACATAACTAAACATACCCTCATTTTCTCTCCAAAACACTAATAAAAGTTCTTCCAAACTACTCTCTCCTATCTTTTATTACCCTCAAAACTTTCTCATTTTCCAATATATACATACATAAATTATATATATACATCATATATGTTCTTTTATTATTCTAACAATAAAAAAATCATTCAATTCCATTTTCACCCCTAAACCCAATAAAAAAGCATTGATTTGACTACTATAGTACCCAAAATATAAACAAACAGACTAAAACTCTCCGAAACGAATTTTTAACTATTCCCCAAAATATTACAAAAAATTCATCATATTCCCCACAACTTTCACATTCTCCAATCTCATTTTTAACATTCATTCTCCCAAAACACATATTAAAATAACACAAAAATATAACCAAACATTGCCTAAAGTTTTTAAGGACTATTTGTTTGCAATTTCTTCAAAACATTTCCAACTCCTAAAAGAATACCAAACAAGTATGTTCATTCCTCAAGTTTGACTCCCAAAACTCCAACTCCAATTTTTATGCCCAAAACACCTACACCCTATAAAGCCACATCTATCCCCTCCATCTCTAACTCAACCTTTCACTTCAACCATTTATTTCTCACCCTCTCATTATATATATATATATATGTATGTATGTATGTATGAAAATATCAAAATTTTGCTAATTAAAAAATTCTAAAATTTATGTTTACAAATTTAACAAATTTGCAATTCTGTTTATAAATTATAAAAATTCATATTTCCATTTAAGAAATTAAAATTTAAAAAATTAATAAAAAATATATTTCCATTATAAATTGTAAAATTATTTTTCCGTTTAATACATTTGCATTTCCGTTGATAAATGAACAAAACTTATATTTTCATTTATAAATTATAATTTATATTTCCATTTAATTTGGTTGAAGAATAAAAAATTTAATATTCCATTGAAGAAGTATTGTAAAATAATTTTGATTAATTCATAAAATAATTTGTTAAGATATTAATTATTAAATTAATTAATTTAATATTTAATAGAGCATAAAATAATTAATTTAACAATTATTTTCCATAAATATTTAAATAACACTTAACAATTCATTGATTTTTTTATTTATAAATATTTTTATTATAGTAATTATTTCATGTATTATTTATTTTTAACCTCATAAGTCTTTTTCTAATAAATTCATAGTTATGAAAGGTGAGAGATGGATGAGAGGCCCATTTTTATGCGAGAGGCAAGGTGAAAGGTGGGCAAACAAAAGGCAAATGAGACAACCAATGGAAAAAAAAATTTATATATATGTATATAGTGCGAAAATTCCAAACATGTTTTAAATGATTAAAAAAATATATGCAAATAATATATTTAAAATAAAATAACACAAGTATAAAATTATGAATTAAAATAAAAGCAAACATAACAAAAACCAGCAAAACAATATTGAAACAGAATTTACTGAACCAAAAAAAAAAGCAAGTTAAAGTTAGTTAAATGAAGTGAAAATTGAAAACATAAAAAATAAAAACATTAAGCCCGTGCATAATAACTTTGAAAAGAATAAAAAAAATGTAAAAAACTTTGTTTTCTATTAAAAAAAAACTGAAGAAGAAAAAGAGGAGGGGGGAGGAACTGGAACACCACTTGACAACAGCCTAAGGCCGGCAACATCGAGTAGTGGTGATTGGCGGCAGCAGCCAGGGGGTCTGGGGGTAGTGGGTAACGTGTATGGGAGTGGCCTAGTGCATTAATTAGGTTATAATTAAAATTAGGGTTTTTTACTTTCATATAAATTTTCCTTTTTTTCCCTAACCCTATTTACCCTGCTGCAACACATACAAAATATGTGAATGATTATAAAGATCCTAGCATCACATGAGAACTGGCAAACACACACACACACACACACACACAAAGAGTCATACACACACAAAATTAAATCATATATTTTTAACCATTAATTATAATTTTTAAAAACCAATCAATTCAATTATCTACATATACTAATCATTACAAACTAAATACACATACCCCAATTATCCTACTATAAATATACATTATTATATTATATGAAAAAACAATTTACCCTACAAAACCAACAAAATAATAACTGATTTGACATTAACAATAAAATATCTCCCCTAAAACACTTCTAAACAAATAATTTTATCTACAAACCATTTTTCACATTTTCCTCAAAACAAAAACAAACAATTGGCACAATTCTCAATTTTAACTCTCAAAACATACACTCCTAAAATATTTTCCAAAAAAAGGCCAAAAATTGAAACAATCAGGCCCTCAATTTGCATTTCTATGTGGAGGATACCCAACCCCGAACCACACCATTTTGCTTCCCTTGCTTGAGCAATTTTCAAATGTTTTTGCTAAGCCTCATGACTTACCTCCAATTTGCTTTACTGGTCATTCTATTCACATTCCTTGTACAGTTAAACCCATCAATGTTAAACCATACAGATATCCTCATTCTCAGATTAGGAAATTGAACATCAAGTTAATGAAATGCTAAAAGAAAGAATCATTTGACCTAGCAAGTGTCTTTATTCTTCTCTTGTTCTATTGGTTCACAAAAGAGATGGTATCTGGAGGTTTTTCGTTAACTATAAGGCACTTAATGCAGTCACTGCTCATGATAGATTTCCTATTCCTACAATAAATGAATTGTTCAATGAATTATTTAAGGCTTGAGTATCTTCTAAGATCACCTCGCTAGCTAGGTGTCATCAAATATAGGTGGTGGCAAGTGACATTCCAAAACAACGTTCTAGACACACAAAGGCCATTACGAGTTTCTCGTTAAGCCTTTTGGCCTCATGAATGCTCCCTCTCCATTTAAAACCACAATGAACAGTGTTTTCTGGCCATTTCTGCGTAAGTTCGTGTTGATTTTTTTCTATGATATATTGGTGTATAGTAAAACATTAGAGGATCATGCTCAACATTTAGAGATTACGCTCCTAATTTTTTGAAACAACTAATTGGTAGCCAAACAGAGCAAATGTCAATTTGAGCAAAGAACAATTGAGTTTCTCGGGCATCTAGTGTCAGGTGTGGCTTATGAGTGGACCCAGCAAAGACTAAGGCCATCCTACTCTCTGATCCTCTTAAAAAAGATGCTTTCATTTGGAATGAAGATTCGCAAGTAGCATTTGAAGTGCTCAAGTTTGCTCTTAGCTAAGCACTGGTTTTATCTTTCCCTAACTTTCAGGAGAAGTTCATCTTAGAAACAAATGCTTCGGGGACTAGTCCATTGTTTCACAAAAAGGCAAGGGCATAACTTTTTACAATAAAAAATTATCTCCTAGAATGCAACAAGCATCAACGTATCTTAGGTAGTTGGGAAATGGAGACAATACTTGCTTGGTTGCCAATTTACCATAAGTATTGACTAAAAATCTTTACAGAATTTCACGGAGCAGAACAAGCAAACTCCCGAACAACAACAATGGCCATATAAACTAATTAGCTATAACTTTGAGATCTAAAATCGTCCAGACAAACTCAATTACTCAATCGCTCAGCGAAAGCTTTGTTGTGTGTAGGGATGGTAATGGGGTGAGGCAAAACCCAAACCTGAGGTCAACCTATCCCGAATGGGACGGGTTTGGGGTGCTTAACAAGGTATGAGGAGGGGCATAAGGCAGGATTTTTAAAACCCGAATTATATGGGTTGGGGTATGGGGTTTACCCACCCCACCCCAAACCCACCTCGCCACCCCGCCCCAATATTTTATGTATATATAATAAATATTATATATAATTTATATTATATTTTTTTAATTAAAATAATGAGCAAATAGAAATGTCTTAAGGATATTTATGCATCCATATCAAGGTTGTTTTGACAATAATTTGATTACCAATGTGAGATTTTATTTTTCATTCAATGTGATGTATGAATTTTGAACTATGTTGATATTTAATGAGCAACAGGCTCTTAGTTTTGTTCATTGATTCACATTATCAAGATATAATGTTAACAGGATTGTGCTTTCAATTAATTGCATTGCCATATATGCATGGACGAATTTGACAATACTTTTTCAATTTTATTCCTCCGAAAGTGGATATATAAATTTGAATTTGGCTATACTCTTTTCGGGTTGGCGGGTTTGGGACAAGGTAAGGTGGGGCGGGGCATGGGGTAGGCCTAAACCGCCCCACTGGCATCCCTAGTTGTGTGTTGTAATGCAATGTTTTCTTACTGTTTCACAACCTATTTGAGCTTCATCTTGGTGGGGAGGGGACCTTTCAAGAGTAGTTTATCAAACTCACCACAAACCATACAGGACTTAGTTGAAGAACGGATAATTGCCACTCTCTATGCTTTTATCCAAAGGCCAAAGGTCTATCTCAAGAACTTGGGAAATGCCTTCAATAGTTCTTAGGTAGTGACATTGCAGAATAGTCAACTTACTTTATTACATGAGAAATCTTTTGATTCCATCCATTCCTTTATCGTCTGATCCAGTGATTAGTTAAGTTACTTGAATGGAATTACTTCCATATGTGGGCAAATATGCATTCTTAGGACTATTCTAGATGTACAATTCCAGTTTCGTAATAACATTCCATTTCAGTTGGAAAATGTAGTCAGATGTTTGGGTGGGTGCTTGGAGCAATTCAAAACTCTAAATATGCACAACTTGAAGCTATAAGATTTAAAAAAGCAAATTTTGAAGGAACAGAACTGATGTAGAGTTAGAGCGTCTAGGTAGTGTTACCAAGTACCAAAGAGGTTGAGAAACTAGGAAGAATAAATTTCAGCTAAACAGCTAATTTCCTGGTGTTAAAACCCAATAAGGCAGAATATTTTACTGAAGATATAGGAATAATTTTTCCTTTCTCAAGGCCTAGCTAATATAGTGTAGGCTAAGACCTTTTATCTTCCCTAAGTCAAAGTTATAATTAGTAACTTAAAACTCCCTAGACGCTACTTAACAGAAGGTGAGTTACAAGAAAACAACTTCCCACACAAATAAAATATTGGAAAAAAGAAACAAGACTTGACTAGAAGACAAAGAAACTGACTTATGACCAGAATTGTAATTTTAAAATTATTTCTTTTTCTGATGCTCCTGCATCAATTCCCTCGGGGTGAAGAGAAATTCAGTCCAGACAAGAAAATCTTGATATATTCATCATAAATAACATGATCAATTTTCTTCAACTCTTCCGCTAAAATCCAAGTGCTTTCAGTTGCTGGCTTCCCTAATCATTTGACAAGAAATCAACGATATTGGTGCCCCCTTCGTGACCGTGCTTCCTTCATATCAAGATTGTCCACAATCACCTTTTTAGGTTTCTTTGGAATATGTTCTCTCCATTCCTTTTCTACAGCCAGCCCTAAATCATCATCAAAACCATGAAATTCAGATAAATCAGCAACATTAAAGATAGGACTGATTTGAAGATCATTTGGTAACTCCACCACATAAGCATTAGAGCTTATTTTCTTTACGATTTTGCATGGGCCAATCTTCCTTGAAGCTAGCTTATGGTATGCTCCTTTTGGAAACCTTTCTCTTTTGAGATGAATCATCACTTGATCACCTTCAGTAAATTCTTTGAAACGGCGATGCTGATACGCTGCCGCTTTGTACTGTTCATTGCTAGCTTCAATGGCAACTCTTACTTCATTGTGTATGCGACAAATATGGTTTGCATATGCTGCCCCATCTTCGCTAACTCTAGCCTCTTTAGGTAATGGAACCAGGTCTAAGACATGTTGAGGTTTGTGTCCATAAGCAACCTCAAAAGGGGTCTTCTTGGTAGTGCGATTAATAGAATTATTGTAAGCAAATTCAGCTTGTGGCAGAATCATGTCCCAAGACTTCACATTTTCTCCTACTAGGCAACGCAACAAATCTCCAAGGCTTCGATTAAAAACTTCAGTTTGGCTGTCTGCTTGTGGATGACATGTGCTAGAATATTGCAGCTGTGTTCCCAGCTTTCTCCACAAAGTTCACCAAAAGTGTCCCATGAATTTCACATCTCTATCTGATACAATGGAACTGGGAACTCCATGTAAACGAACTATCTCTTTGAAAAATAAATCTACCACATGAGATGCATCTGCAGTCCCGAAACATGGAATGAAATGCTCCAACTTAGAGAAACGATCAACTACAACTAATATAGAGTCAAATCCCTTAGATGTCTTTGGAAGCCCAAGCACAAAATCCATGCTAAGATGAACCCAAGGGGAAGAAGCTACCAGTAATGGAGTATAGAGGCCAGTATTTTGCGAAGTTCCCTTTAGCATGTTGGCAAATTCTGCACTTCTTAACTAGTCTATCAACATCACGATTCATTCTTGGCCAATAATATCGTTCGGCAACCATAGCCAACGTCTTGTCCCTTTCGAAATGACCCCCCAAACCACCTCCATGCAATTCTCTTATGATTTGTTCTCAAAGAGATCCTTCAGGTATACACAATTGATTTCCACGAAACAAAAATCCATCATGCATGAGAAATGGTTGAGGGGTGGTTGTTGAAGCTGAACACTGTAATTCTTTCATTATTTGACTGAAAAAGGGATCAGCCACATACCGATCCTTTAGTGATTCAAAGCCAATCACTTGGCTATGTAAAGTGGCCAATAAGTAAGATCTTCAGCTCAGTGCATTTGCCACCCTATTTGACTGGCCACTTTTGTACTTAATAGAGAAATTAAATTGCTGAAGAAATGAGCTCCATGCTGTGTGCCGTGGAAGTAGCTTCTTTTGGGAATTTAAATGCTTAAGCGCCTGATGATCCGTATAAATGATGAAATCCTGGTGCAGTAGATAATGCTGCCAGTGTTGTAACGCACGAATAACACTCAAGATCATAGGCTGAATAACGCTGCTTGGGTCCTATGAGCTTCTCACTGAAAAAGGCTACTGATTTGCTCCTTGACTGAGAACAGCCCCTATTCCCATGCGGGACGCATCACACTCAACAGCAAACAACTTGCTAAAATCTGGTAGAACAAGTACAGGAGCTTGAGTCATTGCTGTCTTAATATGCTCAAAAGCTTTTTCTGCCTTTTCTGTCCACATAAATTCTGTTCTCTTGAGACAATCTGTGATAGGACCCATAATCGAACTGAAATTCCGAATAAATCGTCTATAAAAATATGGTAGTCCATGGAAGCTACGTACTTCTCCAATTGATTAGGGCGAAGGCTAATCAATTATAGCTTTTATTTTGGTAGGATCAAGCTTTAAGCTCTCAGCTTAAACAACAAATCCCAAAAACACCACATCCTAGCTCAAGAAAGAACACTTCTTTAAGTTAATGTAAAGCTTTTCTCGACGAAGAACCTCCATTACTTGTCTCAAATGGCTCAAATGCTCAAATTTATTACAACAAAGATGAGAATATCATCGAAGTAGACAACAACAAATGAGTTGAGGAAGGGTCTCAATACCTCCGTCATTACTCGCATGAATGTGCTGGGCGCATTAGAGAGTCCAAATGGCATGACCAACCATTCATATAATCCACCTGGTGTCTTAAATGTTGTCTTCCATTCATCCCCACTTCGAATTCGAATTTGATGATACCCACTTCTTAAATCTAGCTTTGAAAATATAGTTGATCCCACAAGGACATCTAGCATTTCATCAAATTTTGGAATTGGGAAGCGATATTTCATAGTAATTTTGTTAAATAGCACGACTGTCTATGCACATCCTCCACGAACCATCTTTTTTGGTGTAAGTAGTGCTGGAACTGCACAAGGACTTGTACCAACTCACACCAAACCTTTTGCAATCAAGTCTTCCACTTGGCGTCTTCGTTCGGCCTTTTGTTGTGGAGGAATACGATATGCCACCTGATTTGGTAAAGTTGCTGCAGGAATTAAGTCAATATCATGCTGTACATCTCGCATTGGAGGCAACCCTTTTGGTAACTCTTCAAAATCTTCCAAGAGCTTCTTAATTTCAGGTGATAGTGAGGATTCTTCTTCCCTATCAATTTCAATAATTCTGCCCACTACCACAAGAATCACTCCACACTCCTTGCTTTCTTTTTCAAATCTGTCAGTTTTGACAAAACAGCTAGCTTTGCTGTTACTATGCTCTGACTAGCTGATTCCTCCTTTAGAGGGTGAAGTGAGAAAGTCTTTCCATCCTTTTGAAAGGTGTATGTATTTAGAGTAGTTTGATGCTTCGTATTTCGATCATAAAGCCATGGTCTTCCCAAGAGAACGTGGCATACGTCCATTGGCACAATATCACACCAAACTTTGTCTTTGTAATCATCACCAATTTGAAACTGCACTAAGCACCTTGAAGTAACAGGTACCTCATTACCTTTTCGAAATCAAGCAACCTTGTAAGGATGGGGATGTTTCTCTATAGGAAGCTTCAGTTTCTCCACTGCTTCTTTGGATATTATGTTTTCGCTGCTACAGTTGTCTATAATGACGTTGCACACCTTTCTTCCACAAGTGACTCTAGTTCGAAATATGTTGTGCCTCCTTCAATCTTCTTCTCTTCAATCTTTGGTGTTGTCATCACACGCCTCACAACCAAACTTTCACCTTCCATCGGCAATAAATCAATGCCATCATCTTCATCAAAATATTCATCAAATATAGGTTTCCTTCTGCCTCTTCTTTCTGGTCTTCTTCACCACCTTTGACGAAATTAACACGGCGTTGAGGGCATGAATATGATGCGTGACCTTGTTCTCCACAAGTAAAACAACAACCAAAAATATTGTTGCCACTGTTGAAACTGCTGAAACTGTTTGGTCGTATTGGTTCTTTCCCCTTCAAAGGCCTTCCTTGTTCCCTCATTATTTTGGCAGCTTGTTTATTGGTGGGAACTTGGTGGCTGTTTTGTGCAGCTGACTGAACATTCTTTCCTCCTTTAACTGCACCTGAAATCCTTAGATTAGCCCTAGCATTTAATCGACACCTTGGTCCCAAGCGTGCCACCCTCTCTTCGGCTCTAAGGGCAAACTGAAAGGCATCTTCAAGGTTAGATATGCGAGCTTCAAGGCTGACTTCATCCTGGATTGAAGAGTTTAATCCCAACAAATAGCGAGCTGCTTGTTGCTCATTAGTTTCATTTAATCCAACCCTTATTGAAAAGCCATAAAATTCTGTTGTATATTCTTCCACACTACAGTCTCGTTTCAGCCTATGAAATCTCCTATACAAATCTGTCATGTAATCAGAAGGGAGAAATTGCTTTCTTAGCTTTGCCTTCATTAATACCCATGCCCGAATCTTTGCTTTGCCTTGCCTTTCACGTTGCTCCTCTAACCTCTTACACCATTGGAGGGCAATTCCCTTCAATTTCAGCTTCACAAAAAACGCCTCCCTTTCTTCACTCATTGGTTTCCATTCAAAATATTTCTCCAAGGAAGATTCCCAATCAAGGAAGTCTTCAACATACATCTTTCCATGAAAATCTGCAATGTCAACACGTATTCCAGAGTTCAAATCAAGAGCTCTTGCCAACCGTTCCTTGAGTCTACCGGGCTGATCACGGTTCATGGGACCATGGAAAGGGTTAATTTGTTCTTCATCTTCTTCAAACTCTCCGTTTAGAAATTCATGATCTCCTTCTTGAAGTTCATTTTGAACTTCAGGCAGCTGTCTGCACAGGTTCTCACCTCTTGCACAAGTTGTCCAATCATTCTTCAAATCTCAGCCAACTCTTGTGCTTGGTTAGGTCTAGCAGCTCTTCCTCTACGTGCTGCCATGATTGTGACAGATTTTGGGTGGATCGAACCTGGGCTCTCCGATACCAAATTGATGTAGAGTTAGAGCGTCTAGATAGTGTTACCAAGTACCAAGGAGGTTGAGAAACTAGGAAGAATAAATTTCAGCTAAACAGCTGATTTCCTGGTGTTAAAACCCAGTAAGGCAGAATATTTTACTAAAGATACAGGAATAATTTTTCCTTCCTCAAGGCCCAGCTAATATAGTGCAGGCTAAGTCCTTTTATCTTCCCTAAGTCAAAGCTATAATTAAAAACTTAAACTCCCTAGACACTACTTAACAGAAGGTGAGTTACAAGAAAACATCTCCCCACACAAATAAAATATTGGAAATAAGAAACGAGACTTGACAAGAAAACAAAGAAACTGACTTATGACCAAAATTGTAATTTTAAAATTATTTCTTTTTCTTATGCTCCTGCATCAACACCGTTACACCATTCGAGAAGAGAGGTATGGTGTACTACGGATGGTCTCTTGGGGTTACAAATGAAGCTGAACTACGTTTATAATTATTAGAGGAATTTCACGCTTCCATTTTGAAGATCATGCTAGGATTACGTGCACATATCATTGCCTTGCTACAAGTTCTTTTTGGCCAGCAATGCAAAAATATGTTCAGCATTTTGTGATCAAAGACTACATGGTTTTCAGGTAATGAAATCTTCTCAACTATCTCCCACTGGATTGCTACAACCTATTCCTCTTCCAAATTTGGTAATGGATTTTATTATTAGTTTACCTCTATCTTTTGGCAGAACAGTGATCTTTGTGGTGGTTGATCGTTTAACAAAGTATGGGCATTTTTTTGGTTTACCAATTGGTTTCTCCAACAACAAATTAGCTGAAATTTTTGTATCTGTAATCATCCAGTTACATGACATTCCAGCCAAATAATTAGTGACAAGGGCACTCACTTTTTGAATGAAGCAAAACTTGCTTTGAGCTCTTCTTATCACCCTGAAATTAATGAATAGATGAAAGTTCTAAATAGGAGCATTGACATGTGTTTTTGCTGCTTTGTTGGAGATTTACCGATCACATGGATCAAATTTCTTCTATGGGCAGAGTATTGGTACACTACAGCATACCATTCATATGCTAAAATGACACCCTTCAAGGCATTATATCGTTGCAATCCTCCCTCTCTGATTTGGAACACACCTGGGACAGCACAAGGTTTATGTAGTCGAGCAAAAGTTGGTTCAACATGATGCATTTTTTTTCATCAGCTCAAGGCAAACTTATCAAGGGCTCAACAAAGGATGAAGGATCAAACTGATAAACACAATAGAGAAGTCCAGTTCGAAGAAGCAATTGAATTTTTGTCAAACTAAAACCATATCATCAAGTCTCTTTGCACCTTCATCACAATCAAAAGCTGGGCCAACGTTATTTTGGTCCTTTCAAGATTATTAAGGTTGGAGCTATCATGTATAAGCTAGAGTTGTCAGCCTCTGCACGTATTCACCTCTTTTTCAAAGTTTCGGTGCTTAAGAAATGTAAAGGCAATCCATTACAACAAACAATTCCCTTACCTTTGGTGGATGTAGATGGTGATAATGAACACAAGCCCTTACAAATTCTAGCTACACAAGTTCTTCATGCTAATAAGTCATCCCGAAAACAGGTGCTCAATAGATGGGATGGCCAATCAATGGAGGAAGCCTCTTGGGAGGATGAGCAAGACCTTCTACAGCAATACCTGGGCTCAAACCTTGAGGACAATGACCTTAACATAGAGGATGGCAATGTTATGGAATTAACTGGTAACATAGGAAATGAGTCCAGAAATGGTAAGCAAGTTGCAGTAAGTCACCTAATGTTTAGGAATTACCAGGAAATGAGGGAAATGAGGGAAATGAGTCCAAAAATGGGAAGGAGGTTGGCAATAAGTCAACTACTGATCTTGGAACAGTGATAAGGGGAAGAAGGAGTGGACACCGAAGGAAGACACCAAAAGTTCTAAATTATCATGCGATGTAATAGATCATTGGGAAAAATGCAAAATTGGTCGTATAACTTGACCCTACAGGCAAAGTAGGACTTTAACTTTTCAGGCCACAAAATTGGAACGCTAATTTTAAAAAATTAGCAATTTGAGGACAAATTCGGCCTGACGGGATTAAGTTAAGCTAGAAAGGAGATCCGATGTCATTGCCTGAATTT
>JACGDI010005725.1:55125-73618 GCA_014898725.1 Jacaranda copaia | reverse complement strand
GTGTTGAGGGCTTTATATTATATATATGTTATATATAATTGTATACATATGCATATATATACATATTATGATAAATTTATATACATGTACATGTATGTAAGTATAAGTAAAAAATATATTATATATTTTTACAAAGAATAAATATTATTTAATTTGAAAATGAAGAAAATTTATATATATTATATTTATAAATCAAATATATGTTTACATGTGTGTATATATATTATATGTATTATTTATTTTTATGTGAGAAAAATGTATGTTTATATTTATAGATGTACATATATTTTTTATGTAAATGTAAATAAAAAATATATAATATTTTATAAATCTTAGAAGTATTGTTTGAAAATGAAAAAAATTATATATATGTTATATGTATAAATAAAAAATGTTTTTATATGTATAAATGAAGAAAATTTATACATATATATTATATGTATTATTTTTTTTTTTGGTGAAAGAAATATATGTTTATATTTATAGATGTACATATATTTTATATGTAACTATAAATAAAAAATATATTATATTTTTATAAATCTTAAAAATATTATTTAATTTTAAAAGAATGAAAGAAAATATATATGATATGTATAAATAAATAATATATAATATATTTATAGATGAATTTATATATGTACGTATATTATATAAGGGTAAATAAAAACTATATTATATAAGTTTTTTTATATATTAGACATTATTTAATTTGGAATAAATAAAAGAATTTATATATTATGTATAAATAAAAAATATATATAATTATGCATAAACTTATATATGTATTCATATTATATATAAGTTCATATTTTGAGATTTTTTATTTTTAAATCAATAAATAAATTCAACAAAATTTAATTAAATTTTTAGATATGTATACTATTTTAACATTATTAAATATGTAACTTAATGTTATTAAAATTATATGGGCAAAAGTGGTAAATTAGATTTTTAAAAAATTTTAAATGATAAATTCATATGAAATAAATCCTTATAAATTTGAAGGATATTTGATATTTTAAATTCTAATGTGTAAGTTTCAATTTTTTTAAGAATCAATTCATTTAATTCGATAATTTAGCAAGTGGAGTATATGTATATATATGAATATATATAAGTATATAAATATTTTTCAAGATTTATCTATTTTTTATTTTTTTGCTTTTGTCAATTTTATGTATTTTTTGATTTTTTGTGCAATTTTTCCTTCTGTTTTTGTCTGGTGCAATACATGTGCTGACATGGCAAGAAGAGTTTGCCACACCACATGCCACGCAAGAGAGAGAATGAGGTGTGGAGTGGCACCAAGTCAGCCGCCACGTAGGCATGGGCCAGTAACAAACGTAATTCAGGCTGAACTTGTCCTCAACTTGCCAAATTTTTGAATGTAATGTTCCAATTTTGCGACACAAAAAGTTAAAGTCTTACTTTGTCAGTAAGGTCAAATTACAAGAACAATTTTGCATTTTTCCCTAGATCATTGATTTAGGGATTTGATTGATGAGGTTAATTGACACTTGACAGTGTAGAGTAAATCAAGGGGATAGTTGGTTTTGGATTTATACCAATTACTAAGACCATTTTACCTAGAGCTGTGGTTTGTTCTCTCTTAATAGAAATTCTCTCCTTCAGTCTCAAACTCTCTTCTCCTTCTCAGTTATTCTTTTTCTTGTTCTCTATAATGCTCAATATAACCTGTTCGGCGAGGGTTGTTCTGTGCTGTTTACATTCAGGACATTCCACAATTTGATATATGTTTCTGCTATCCTATATAACCCAAAAGTAGATTGGTTAATATCCATCAGAGCACACATAAGTGCTGATAGTTTCTCGAATGAAGCTGAACCCCCCGCCAATAATAACCCATCTAAATCAAAGGGTGTAAAGGATAGAAAGAAAGAACAAAATACACATAGTTATTCCGAATGGAATCGAGATTGTCCTATATGAAGTCTCGATGACGATTTAACGTGCAAAGTCAGAGTGATCAATCTTTGGGGTTGAGGATGAAAATAATAGAAGGGGGTTCATAGGGGAATTTACCGAAGTAGCGGCGCTCGTTGGCTTGTTTGGCCTTGATGAGTAACTTGTCGAGGTCCTCCTGAGCCTGGGCGTCCCACTTGACCATCTGGTTAGCGAACACCGCTCCCAATCCCATCCCCAACACATGTTCCCACGGATCTGCAATTGGCCAATAAATGTTTCAAACTTCTTCAATTCAATTAAACAATCAAAATAAAAGTGAAGAAGAAGAGAAAGTGCTTACGGCGCATGTAAGGAAGCTTGCGGAGGGCGTTAGAGTACATCTGGGTCCCCAATCCCAGGAAGGCTCCTACCACCGTCGCGCTCAGCGGCATCCTTAATTCCTGCCGTGACCCTTCTCTCTCTTTTGTTTCACCTTTTCCTTCTCTCCCCCACTCGCCAGTCCCTGCCTGCTATATCCCTGAGTTTTTCCCGTCTTCTTTTTCCCGAAGAAATAAATTTGTCTGCACTTCCCAACAGCGGCTGCTATGCCTGCCCTACACGAGAAACGCGATTTTAACGAGAAACAATAACGTGATATGTACTGGAGGCGTATATGCGTAAGGCGTCAGCCGGCTTTTTCTGAAATTCGCCCTGACTTATTAGTTTTACTTTTTTAGTTTTTTTTTTCTTTAAAAATTTTAATATTAATTAAAGAAAAATATAAATTAAACCAATGCTTTTTTAAATTAGAAAAACGAAAAATTAGTGTGCGATCGGCCAGTTTTTTTAATAAGAATAAAAAAGCATGGAATATATCTATTGTTTTTATTTTTAATGCTAATAAACAAAAGTTTAATTATTTTTTTTTATTTTTAACTTAATAGAAAAATAGGTGGACTATGTCACGCTTTCTAATTAAACTTGAGTTTTGTTTGAAAAAAGAAATTGAAGTGTTGATGGAAAAATTATAAAAAATAATGTTCACAAAATTGATTAATGCAGAAATAATGCAATTTAGTTGGTAATACAAGATATTACTTAATAATAAGGGTTTAAACGAAATGAGATAATTTGCAAACAGTTCGGGCTCAATTCGATAAAAAACTCAAATATGGTTCGATCTTTTCAAACTCGAGCTCATCACTTAAGCAAGTTGAATCGAGCTCAACAATATTTAGCTCGAAAAACTAAAGATACTAAATGAGCATTTTTATTACATATATATATAGTTATAACCTACACTCGCTTAATAAGACACATATAGATAAGTATGTAGTAGTAGTAATATTTTGCTTTTTATTTTTAGGAAAATATAAAATTATTTGAAAAGTGTATAATTATATATTTTCTTTTAAGGTTAAATGAGCTTGAGTTTGTTTAAATCTATGCGAATCAAACTTTTTTACTTTTCTATGATAAACTTTTATTGAGCCAAACTTAATAAGTCTCACTTGAGTATTCATTGATCCAAATAGTCCAACTTGAGCTCGATTGTTTAGCCTTTATAAAGCTCAAGCCTGAGCCTAAACTCACGAATTAATAGACAAGTTAAATTTAAGTATGCTAGATTCGGATTCAACTCATTTACACTTTTACTTAAAAACAATGAATATAAAATTAATAAAATCATTAATTTTAAATTGATAGAATTTACTCAATCATGCATATGTAAGCTCATATGCATTACTTGCTGTAAAACATAAGCTTCTTGTTCACTATTCTAGTTCTTGTAAGGAATGTTTGAGAAATTAGACAGGTATGAATCAATAACCTTATTGGTTATTAATTCAATTAATTTAACCATCGATTCAATTAGTGTGATATTATAATTATATTTAATATTATATAAATATATTTAAAAATATAAAAAAATGCAAAATATCTATAAGGGGAAAAAATAAAAAATTGCCTAGTATTATAAAACTATCTCCAAATTCTACTCAACAATAACATTCATACATTAATTTAAAATGAAAAATTAATTTCTTTAATTTTTACTTAAAAAATTATTACTAAGCGATTTACAAGAAAAATTAATTCAACCGCTTTTGTATCAGTTTGAATTAGTTTCTTCATGAACTGATTTTAATTATCAAATCAGATCGAAACTTTGAACGATTTCAGATTGAACCAATCGATCTTATCCGATTTCTGAAACATTGCTTGCAAGAGTTATTTTGTAATTTTTAACATGATTTTTGGACACCAACATTGACCAATATAATGGATTTTACATGTTAAGTGCCTATATTATCCGACTCCTTAAATTTATTAATTTTATACTATTTTACTAAACTCACATTAATATTATACTAAATCAATCTATTTGAGTGACATATAATCATCTTCTCTTCTTTTTAATAATTGCATTATTTAGCGCTTAAAAGTTCGATAACCTCCCAATTCGAGTAATTTTTTTCTTTCAAAATGAACATAAAGATATAACTAAGAGGAAGAAAAAAACTATTCTTTTATAACATTACAAATTTATTATTTCATTCCTAATTTTAATTTTTATTTCTTTTTATACTCAATTTGGGAGAAAGGCGTTGATTAGAAAGAGTGTCTTTGCATGAATAGAATAAGAAAAATTATTTGACTAAGGAAATAATTGATGTTTTGATTTTGTTTTGTTTAGAAGAAAAGCTCTATTAAAAAAATGAATAATTTAAAAATATAAATACATCTTTAAACTGTGTAATCGATGCGTTTTCTAATTATAATTTTAGCATATCTTTCTTTTTCTTTTTCTTTTTAGAAAAAACGTTGGTTGTTTAGTTAACTAGTAAGTAGCGAGGGGATTTATTTGCTAGTGGGAGCTCACGTATGAATGAGGACGGGTCAATCAGTTGGCAAGTCAAAACAAGACAGGCAATTTGTGCTTAGCGATGGGCAGGGATGAGGGCAATCATACCAACCAAAAATAATAGTGTATTATGATTTTAGTCATGGTTTCTGCGGCCCCCTGGCCCAGACCCATGCAATGTCTCGTACCTATGAGCAAAAAGCGTGCGTTCTGGTTTGTGTGAATAAATAAGTTGGCTGGCTAATCTAATCACGCTTTATTTTCATCTTTTTTTCCTTATATTTATTAATTACTAGCAGCTTGGACCATTATTTCCTCTTCCCTCCCATGCCCTTCTCTATGTTCTGTGTGTGCATGCTTTGTTCCCGCCCATTAAGATTAATTCTGTTGTTTCTTCGTCAAAGTGGTTCAGACATCTATCTATATATCTGCTCTGGCTCTGCTGCTTTTTTTGGTAAAATTTTATGTAGACCCTCCATAAATAATAATGATAATAATAATAATAATAGCAAAATGCAGTAATACGGTGCGGTAATAAAACAAAAGAGAATGCAGATTGGAGGAAGAGGCGTGTCGTGTTTATTGGACCAAATTCAACGGTTGACCACACATAAATCCCTCCCGGCTCCGGGCTCCCCGTCAATTTCTCAACAAACTTTCCTTCTTCCATTCCTTTCCTGTCAACAAATTAATTTATCACTTCCTCGATCGTCATTGCTACTATATTGTTGAGGCTGTTTCGCAGTACCGGCCGCCTCTTCCCCCTAACCTACAGTAGTGTTATTTTCATTCTTATTTTCCCCATATCTTTCTTGTCTTCTTATTACACTACATTATCAATCTTCATTCTCCCCAGTCAATAGTCATTTCTCCCCGACCAAATGGATTGTTTTTATTTCTTCCTCCTCTGTTCCCTCTAGCTAGCTTCCATGATTGATTAATTGGATTTCACTTCAAAGCACCACCTATACATACCCACACCCGGCATTTTTTCATATCATAATAATAGCAATGATGGCCTCTTCCCAAGTGGAAATCGCCAGATCCTCGCCGTTTGGCTGTGCTGCCGTCCACAACCGCCGTGATTCCTGTTTCCAGAACAGTTTAAATAACTTGGTCACCTCCTGCATTCCCAACGATAATTCTCGTCGCATCGACTTCAATGATTTATGGGTTCACCATCCTCAATGGCAAACCACCACCGCCGTCACCAACAATAAATGTAATAACAGTAATAGCGACCGCTCAATTGATTATAACGGCGTCCAGATTGAATCCCACCACCAGAAAGATAAATGGGCAAGAGCTCGGGAAATGGTTTTTTCTGTCGATCACCGCTCTGCCAAGGCCGGTGGCCCCATTTCTCCAAAGCAATCCGAGAGTTTGGTGGAGGTTCCCAATTTGGGCGGCGTCTCCTCCCTGGTTCAGAAATGGAAAGGTTTCGAGGCAGAGGCCAAATGCAGTAGCAGGTGCAACTCTGCCACCACGTCCCAGGATAATGCAGGTCACGAGCCCCCTGCCCCCCCAGTCACCAACGAGGACGATATATTTGGTGATTGGGAATCTGATAGAACCGCAATCAGTGGTCCACCTTCTTCTCGCAGCCGGGATTCTGATGCCACAGAAAGCGAGAGGCTCAGGGTTGCCGACATCATCAGAAAATTGACCGAAGTCCGTTTCAATGATGCTGGCCCTGACTCCCCGCCCCGCGTTAGAACCTCCTTCGATCAATCAGAACACAAGTGTCTATCCCCTGTTGTGAATTCACCGCGCCTCAGGGGCCGCCAGGCATATAATGATCTACTCATGCAGATGGAGCGCGATAGGCACAAAGAACTTGAAGGACTTGTTGGACGTAAAGCCGTTTCCAAATTCTCTCATAGAGGCCGCATTCAGGTACTTTTGTTTACAAATTGCTATGCTGCAGTCCCTCAAGGATATCATTTCTTGTATTGAGCAATTTTCCGCTAACTTTGTTCTCCAAACAAATAGGCTTTGCTTCGGATTAGATTCCTACGTCGTGGCATGGAAGCTAAAGAAGTTAGGCATTCATCAAATGGCACCTCATTTGAATCCCAAAAATCTGTGCAATCTGCCCTTTTGCATTTCAGGTTTTGTCCTCACCCATTTCATCATGAAAACAAAATATGTGGATCTCTTCTTTCACATTCTGGCCATTGTGATCATTCACTAGGTGTTGATACATGATAGGTCATAAATGACTCTTATACGGCTCCTACTTTTCCTTCTTCTGCAATGTTTTCACTGGGGCAATGAGATTGGACAATGCTTGCCGAAAAATGATGTTAATCTCCTCGAATAAGTATATCTCTGGAATCATCAACGGATGTAGTACTGTTCTTTTATGAAACTCTTTCCCAGCATATAGTTCTATTTGGAATCTCCAAATTTTCCACTCATGGCATCGCATAACACCCTCTACTAGAGATACCTATTTGAGAGGATATGAGCAAAAGATTCAAGTGATGATGAAGAAGGAGAATTTTGGCCCATTTCTCCGCCTCAACAATATACCAAAAAAAATAATAATTCTGTTTGATGTGTTGGAATTATTTGTGATACATGGAACATATTTATAACCTTAGTTTTTGATTTTTACTGAATATACTTTAATATTTCCAGGGAAAGAGTCAATATTCCAAGTGCCCAAAATGATTCAGTTCGCACTGGGGGCTCCCGCAAAGCGCTGATAGATGATGCTTCTGCAGCGCCAAATTTGCTAGCAGCTAATCAACAGGGAAAAGAAAATCAATATCAAGGCGTCGCTAACTCAAAAAGTTGTCTCAGAGCAAGGGCAGATAAAATCCAAGACTTAGAAGGCTCTATAACATCTAATGAACATGTTGTTGATCATAGTTCTCATAAAGTTAAGGAAGCTACACAACAGAACATTCACCTATTACATGCTTATGAGCATCTCCATTGTGAAGCAAGTCCAGTGTCAACATTTATGAGGCAAGAGACGGACTGGCAGAGCAGCAACCGTAGCTTGGCTAGATCTGTAGAGACAGCCAGAACCTTGGACAGCGCAGGAATCTGTTCTGCCGAGACAACCAAATCCCTTGACGGTATCGAAATCAATCTACACAACAAAGAGGAAGAGGCCAATAATTTCCAGGTTACAGAAACCAATAGTGACCTGACAGGTGATTGTGCTCACCCACAGAATTACCATGAACACAGTAACCAGCATTTAGTAGGAAACGCTGCCCACTGGGTAAGTGATGTTTCTCATCCTGAAGTTGGATGGGAAGAATTGCATTCTGATTACCAGCAGCAAGAAGTAAGCAACAGATACTGGATAGATGAGGTATCACGCCCACGTAGTGATTGGGAAGGTCTGAGGCAAGCAAGATATCAGGAGATGCTCGATCCTTTCTCAGACAATGAAGAAATTCGTGTACTTCTAGGAAGGTATGCAATTTTATCTACTTTTCAGGGCTATTCAGCCATTCCTTCTCCATTCATTAAGTTCTAGCACAATCAGAACCCCTGATAGCTGTGATCCAGCACAGTATCAAGTAAAAGACAGATCTGCATGAACATTTCCACATAAAACAGATTACCACTATGAAGCATGAAAAATGAGTTGGGTTATTCGAATAAATGAATCTAACTTTTCATTATCACGAATTCAAATCAAATAATAGATTCTTTATCTTCAGATTATAATTTCTCAAATGGTTGTGAGATCTGAGTTCGTACACTTACAGCTGTGAGTGTCTGAACTAAATGTACAGGAGAAGCGTTTCAAACTTTCTTTCCAGTGGTCTGAGAGAGAAAATAGATCGAGTGATGATATCCCGTGCTCAGGGACAACAAACTGTACAGAATAATCAGAGACAAGAGGAAAAACACCAAGAGTTGGCTGGACAAGGACAAGGACAAGATCAAGCTGTAGTAGTATCAGAGGAAGGAGAGAAGGAAGATAGAGAGGATAAGCAAGATGAAGGGGAAGATTATGATGATATTTTTGATGAGTATGAAGAAGCTGAGAGCTCAGTGGGGCAACAGTATAATGAGTCTGATGATTACACGGATCATATAGTTACACCTTCACCACCAGCATCATGGCCCCAGACTCAAGGACATCATGAATTATGCGATTATGCATCTCCTTGTACACAACAGTCTCCATCCAATTATTACTCTCAGGACAACGGATCCAACTCTTCATATAGTGCCCATCCAGCAATTGTAAGTCAGTTTTTATTGCAGTCGCTGATCAGAGTTCATATGCTAGTTGAATTAAAAATATAAAGCTTTTGGGAAAACAGGAAATGGAACTCATATATGATTTGAGAGGGCATATGGAGCAGTTGCATAAAGAGATGTCTGAACTGAGAAAATCAATTAAATGTTGCATGGATATGCAGATCAAATTACAACGTTCCATCAAGAAGGAAGTTGCAATAGCTCTTAATCATGCAGGTGATTCATTTTTGAGTTTATTTTGATGAGTTTTTTCCTTAGTCCCTTTTAATTCCACGATGTCTTTATTAATAATTTGTCCTTTTTGTTCAGAGAAAAGTTTAGTATTTAAGCTAGAGAATGGCTGGTCTTGATGAATTCATGAACCATAATGCTGACGCCAAGTCCCTTTTTTGCGCAGCGCAGGGTATTAATAAATTTGCAGAACATGCAAAACTAGGATTTTGCAAATATAACTAATTATAACCTTTGTTTGTGCAAGGTTTTATTCTTAAAAATAGAATAAATGGATAGTCTCTTTGGATTCTGATTCAATTCGAATCAATAAAAGGCATGTCTTTTCTGTTTCTTGGATAATGGATATACTATACTGGTTGCATGTCTTTTCAACAGAATTAATATGTAGAAGAGAGAATATTTGGCACGGTATGTATGCATGTGCGGTACTTGTTTCAATGGGATGAAAGCAGCAGGCACCAGTTGGTGAAGGAGTAAAATTTTCGGGGGATTATGGAGAGCATCTGTGTGGATTCTGGGAAATATCTTGTGCATATTTCAGACATTGAAATGACAAAGGATCACTTGTAATTTCTTACCCCAAAAACACTTGTGTTGTACAGATGCAAAGAATGGACAACGGAATTCAGTGAAAAAGGTTACAAGTGCAGGAAAATGTTGCATTTGCTGCAAAATGCAAGTTGATTCTCTTCTGTACAGGTAGGTATATTCTAATTCTATTCTATCCAGTTAATAATACTTATTAAGCTTTATTGGGTGAATTAATCAATGTGCATAGATAGAATGTAGATCAGCATCCAGTAATTAATTACTAAAACGTTTGAGGAAATGATTTAGTAGCACGCAATTCCGTGGTTTGGTTTTCAGGTGTGGGCACATGTGCACCTGTTTCAAGTGTGCCCATGAGCTGCAGTGGAGTAGCGGGAAATGTCCAATGTGTAGTGCTCCAATAGTGGATGTCGTCCGAACGTATTCTGATTATTCTTGAAATTTGCTAAACGGATTCTTACTTTCTAGGACACAGCATAACTCTTTTTAACTTTTATTGTATAACAAATACAAATTATCAAAAGATAAGTTAAAGAATTAAAATTTTCCTTGGTATCTTGCCTAGTTCTCTTCCCTCACTTCTTTTTTTTTTTTTCCTCTTATTTTGGTGCTAATGTTTGGTACATAGTTGCATTTAGTAAGTCAAAATTTTTAAAAAATTTGTAGAGAAGTGAGTAGGGCTATGTAATTCTATCTATACAGTCTCATTACTTGTTTCATAATGAAAGCACACAATACACAGATTTTTGCCTCTTTTCGAATATACTATTATATATTCATTCGTGGGTAATACTTATTTTTTGAATTATCATCACAATTCACAAAGCACATAAAACTGGAAAACACTCCTGCACTATATATGTATGCATAATTGCATATAGAAAGAGATAGGAAATCAATTACGTATAATTGAGAAATGGTGGATGGATTATCAATTAATGCAGTAGATGGAGCTGTCTGTTGTTCAATTAGCCCTCCACCACCTCACTCCTTTTCAATATTCGGACACTCCTAAAAAGCCCACACTTGTGTCGTCTTGAAATCGATCAATTGAAAAGAACCCCCAATTGTAAAAATAACGTATAATATACGGCAACAAGTCAAGTCGCCGATGTTTGATCCTTTACGAAGCCTTGTTGCCTTGCTGTATTCAGTCCCCAAAAAGGGATTTTAGACGTACTGGCGAGGCCCATTCCGACATGAATGTTTCTGTATAGACTCTGGAGTTTGAATTTTTTTGTTAAATTGGAGGTTAATTAAATATATTGGAAAACATTGGTACTTTTTTGTATATATGGGAGGTCACAAATTAAGTTGATTAACCAATTGTACATTCCTTCTTTTTTTCCTTTTCCTTTTTTTTTTTTTTCGCTTTGCTGTTTCACTCAGATTGATCACACACAATTAATAATGAATTAGTTTCGAGAAAAATCAGAGAAGTGTAATTAGGGAACCACACATACACATATGCATACATAATAATATGCTGCTGCTACTATTAATATTTAATAATCTATACTATTAATAAAGCACGTAATCCTATTTTAGTGTGTCTTCAAATGATTTGCCTAAAATGCATTCATTATTTTATATAATAATTACTATTTATAATCCACCTATTTTAGGCCGACAATTATTATTTTATCATAATTTTTCAATTCTTATTTACAAAAAATAAAAAAAATATTAAATTAATTTAAGATAATTGTGCATTATATAAATATAAATAAAATATCATAAAAATTTTAGTATATGTATCGAATCTTCAAATCACTAGTATATAATAAATTCCCTGGCCCAATTATTGTGAGTTTTGTGTTAAATATATTAAAAAGATGGAAAGGATGGGGATGGTCCAAATGGGGATGATTAGCAACAAGCAAGGGTGCAGGAAGGAAGAGAAGTACATGTTTCTGATGGAATTGAGACAAAATTGAGGGACGCACAAATTCAACTGGGCAAGCGACGCGCGCAGACACACACACCTGTCAGATCCCTACTCAATCATGCATAAACGTGTTTTGCCTAATTTTTGTCTAGAGATTAATGCATTATTGATGCCATTATTATCTTGGTAAAAAGCACATGCTCTGTCTCCCTCTTTATCCAAATTAATTACAAATATATACTCAGAATTGTGTCAACTAATTGATTAACACCTCAGCATGAATTAGAAAGCACTATACCCCCACATGTATAGAATTAATTGATTAAAATATAAATAGTAGGAGTAACCTTGCATGTATGTAAATAACTTTTCAAACAGAAAGTTTTGTGCATTAATGCAGCAGAGCCAAATGTCAAAGTAACTCTTCTGATAAAAGCACAAAGTTGAGATTCTTCTTGTGGTTCAAGCTTTCACTACTTGGGAATTGCGTGCAATCAAAGCTCTGTAATATATAAAGATAGATTTTACCTTTGAGGAATTAATGTGATCATATATATATATGAATGGAACAGCCATATAGAGACTGATCAAAAAAGAAAAAGGAAAAAAGAACAGCCATTTAGAGCGTGCATCCATTGCGATAAAGTACGTAGTAATTAAACAATGATGATCAAAGTGCATGTATGGTTAATCTTTTTCTTCTTCTTCCTCTTCTTTTGGAGGGGGGTTGGGATGGGGTTTGATATGTCTATCCACAAAAAATAATCTTGTTTTTGTCCAAACAATATCTCAAGAATCTCATTGTCTTTGGTTGTCAAAGGAAAAAGGGGAAAAGTATAATTGGCATTTTGCAGCCTCTGACCAGAGGTTAATAATTAGGCTGTTGTGATTAATTATTTGAATTATACAAAGACGGAGAGAGAAAGAATGATCCTGATTCCGGAGAGCCAATAAGATTAATGTTTCTATCAAATTAATGTGGGAGCTAGCCTGACCCGGGACTCGGCACTCGGCACTCGGAGATAATATTGCACATTGATATATATATATATATATATATATTATATGTACGTACAATGGATAGATGGAAATTGGAATGATGATAGTTTGTTTGTGTGCTGCGCTCACAAATGGGCTACGGGACCATTTCCAGATGCCTAAAAAAGCCTGTTATATCTGCAGTAGGTGCGTGCTGATATACTTTGTGCACTAAGGAGAATGTCAACTTACTCATTTTGCTACTTTATAATTCCAAGCACGTATTTACTCCTTATATATACACACACACCAGGCACAGTAGGCATGCACATGAATATGATTGATAATATATATATTAGCCTTTAATTTGCTTAAAACAAAAACTAATGTCGATATGTATATATAAAAGTAGTACAGGTACTACGGGTGGACTAGCAATTAATTAAGGTAACTAAGAGGTGAGATAAAAGGGGGAAAGTGGGCTACCCATATGATATGACTGGCTATATCTAAACTTGAGCCACACTGCAGCTTGATTGATTTGGGCATTGAGGAGAAGGCTGGCAATGAAGCAGTAAAGGTAAAGAGAAGAGGAATTTAAGGAGGGCCCATTTCAGGACTGGCAGCTAGCTAACGTGCATCCCACCCAACCACAACCCCTCCAGTTTAATCTAGGAAATTAATTGTATTGTAAAAATATATAAAGACATATGGGTATTGATATAGGATAATTCAGTAGGCCCAACAGACTCAACATTAAATAAGACAGCTCAGGAGACCCAACGGTAAGTCTGATTGGTCGACCGGTATCAACTTCACTTAGTAAGGTCTGCCGTTGATCCGTATCGACCTTATGACCACTCTAGAAGTTCGAATATTTGAGTTTGGTTGACATGTATCGATCTCAAGACCCACTCCGGCGGTGACTCGCATCCCTGCAGTGTTTATTAGTCTGACAAGCTGTATGCCTCCGCATTAATGACGCGTGACAGCCAGTACAACTGCTGCCACCAACTTTGACAATCATGCCAACAACTTTGGCAGAGATGCGCCTCCACTGGCACTGTTCATCTAGAAAAATAGGAGATTTAGCCACCTGGCACAGTATCGGTATCTGAACATAGAATGACCCTCAACTCCCTGACAAAGACAAAAGTCAGTACACCTGATAAGGGTACTAGGGTCAAATCAAGCGTACAGAAAGCTATAAATACTTCAAGCTCAACTACGCTCAAGGTAATGCCCCATACATTATAAGCCTTACATTCTCTATATTCTATTCGATCTCTTCATCTCGATCAGAACTAACTTAAGCGTCGGAGTGCCTTAGCCAGGGGCACCTCGGCTAGTTTAACGTGTGTTGTGGTTGTAGATCTCAAGTTCCAAGTTATACACAATCTTGAGTACTCGACCTCCCTAATCGATTTACCAGTAACACAACTTCCATTTTCTTTATACGCAGCTTTCAGCAGCATCAGGTATATATATATATATATATATATATTAATTTCAGTAAAAATATTTCTCATACAAAATCATGCTATTATACATATAATATTAATAATACTACCATGTTATTTCTAATTAATTAAATTAATAATTGTAAGGATTTTGTCAGCATCATCCCAGTGGTCACGTTAAACAAAAGACGTTAAACAAAAGATAGTGCCCCTCACAAGCCACAACAAGGTGTGTGTAGCAGATGCCCAACCTACGCATGTTACAACTGCTCCCCACTTATGTCCCCACAGCACTCCCCCAAGGCCGCCTGGCCCCAACCTTTTTCTTCTTTTTATATCTACACCCACAATCCATTATCCATATATATCTACCCCTAACTCAATCAAACTCCTCATTCAATATTGCGCCCGCCTTATAATTAGCTATAGCTAGCTAGCTTGTCCATTCTCATTCTCATTCTCATTCTCATTACTCTTCCCCTTCAGCAGCCTTTTCCTTGTATAATTTTCCTCTCATCTCAACAATTCCAGATCTATTTCTCTCTAAAAAGTAAAAACAAGCTGATTTAAGGCAAGGCCCTAAGGCCTAAGGCCACACACACACCCCGAGTTCAGTCACAATATTAATATTCATCTTGGATCAGAATTATGTGTTCGTCAAATAAGTCCAAATTACAGGAGAGCACTAGTATCAATGGCCGCCCCGTCCTTCAGCCTAATTGCAATCGCGCCCCTCTGCTGGAAAGGCGCAATTCCATTGCCCTAATCAACAACACCTCTTCTCCGACATCTAAGAATACTACTACTGCTCGCTATAACAGTACCCCTCCGACCTCTCCCAAAATACTTCCCCTCATTAACAGAATTCACGATCAACCAAACGCTAGCCCACCCGCAGCTGCAGCTAAACCTCTCCTCAACATTAATTATAAGTCAAAGACCAGCTGCACGGATCACATTCGCCGATCTTCCAGCTTCAAATACACTTCCTCTGCGATTGTGGAGGCACCAGGGAGCATAGCTGCCGCCAGAAGGGAGCAGGTCGCCAATCTTCAAGAGCAAAGGAAAATGCGCATAGCTCATTATGGAAGGACCACTAAGTCCCCAACTTCCGGAAAGCTACAGCTCCCAGCTGCAGATCATCTTGTTAATGATGACCAGTACTCGAATCCGCTTCCTAATAATGTTAACGCGGTGCAACAAGAAAAGAGATGCAGTTTTATTACCCCTAATTCAGGTCAATACCTGCCTGCTTTAATTTCATTTAATTTTTATTATCTATTCTATTCTTCCTCTCTCTCTTGCTAATTGAAAATTAGGCAAGCTCCAATCTTTATTAATACTCATGTAATTAACTTTGTAATTAATTAAATGCTGCAGACCCCATCTATGTAGCTTATCACGATGAAGAATGGGGGGTGCCTGTCCACGACGATAAGTATGTTGCTAAATTTTAATTTGCATTACATATAATATACATATGCACATTGATATTGTAGAACGAGTAGTCATAAATGAATTTTTTATAATTCGGTGTACAAATACGTACAGATTGCTGTTTCAATTGCTGGTTTTGACTGGTGCGCAAGTAGGATCAGATTGGACTTCAGTCTTGAGGAAAAGACAAGATTTTAGGGATGCACTCTCAAGATTTGATGCGGAAATTGTTTCAAAATTGTCTGAAAAGAAGATGAACTTGATCAGCGCCGAATATTGTATAGAGTTGAGCCTAGTCAGGGGAGTGGTGGACAACTCCAGGAGGATCCTTGAGGTTTGCTCATTAGCTAATTTGTTTTCTATAATTTGATGAGTCGTTTGGACGTACGTCGACCCCACTTTTTTCCTGAATTATTTAATTCTGATCTGTCAGGCATGTGACGACTCTTTTATATATATATGGATATGATGGAGGACGGATAGATCATAGATGGGGTTTTGCTGCTTGGAATTGACACCTTCACTTAACACCGCATGCACCTCCTTAAATTTAACACTACTATTCCATGATACAAACACATGGGCCCGATCATTAGCTAGCTTCCTTCCGCATAGTCTAATTGCTTCGTGGATCGAGCATGGAATGGCATGATGTATATGTGATCTCACTTTGATTAACTAGATATTAATTCGTGAGCTGACATATATATATAGCTGTCACAATTATTAATGGTATAATATATTCTAAACCTATTATAGTTCTTCCACAAAATTAATTACAGTTAGCAAACTAGCTATATATATATGTAATTTTTGTTAACTAGATGATCGGTCGGTCGGTTTCCTCTTGAATTTGTACATAATGTCTTGTTTTAATTTGTTTTGGTGATAGATCAAGAAGGAATTTGGATCATTTGACAAGTATCTGTGGGGCTTTGTGAATCACAAGCCAATTGTGACGCAATACAAGTGGTGCCACAAGATTCCGGCCAAGACATCAAAATCGGAGATGATAAGCAAGGACATGGTGAGGAGGGGCTTCAGGCTGGTGGGTCCAACCGTCATACACTCGTTCATGCAGGCGGCAGGCCTCACCAACGACCACTTAGTCACCTGTCCCAGACACTCTCAATGCCAGCTTGCTGCCGCCCTCCCATCTCCGCGTACTACCCCGCAACCCTCAGCTGTGCGCGCATGCCTCTCTGATTAATTAGAAGTATATACTAATTAACTACAAATCACACACAAACACACACACCCCTATATATATACATATATATTAAATTAATGGATGCCCTGCTCTATGGACAACTTGGGAGTTTCTTAATTATAGACAGTTAGTCATAAAGCACTAATTATTAATATTGTTGCAATTAGGATGAATGAGTGTATATATATATTTGTATCATGTACTTGTTTGTTTCTTTTTCTCCTTAATTACAAACAAAAAAGTGATCCGCATTACTCTGTTTGCTAACCATGAAAGGATACTTGTATAGTTAGGGAGGGAATGATCAATGGCGAGAGCACGTGTTGCGTAGCTAGGTAATAATTGAAGAAATTCAGGAATTAAGGAGATATATATATATATATATATATATATATATAAAAGAAAAGGAATTAAAAAAGCGAATGTACTTGCAAAGGAGGATGGCTATTGGGCTAGTGGTGGGGAGACAAAGAAAGGAAGCATGTGCGGTGGGGAATGAAATAAAGGGCGGCTATACATCGATCATTTTCTTGTGAGTTGGTGAGTTGTGACCATTCATCTATCTTTCTTTCCATTGTATATGCACAATATAATAGGTGGCCAGCTAGCTAGTGTGTGCGAGTGCGAGCATTAATCCGCTGGAAAATTAAAAGGATTGATCATTGATGGCCGGATCGGAGAAGCACATGCATGGTATATATATAACGCTGGCTGGACATGGGCGGGACAGCACTAATCCATCATGTGCTTGTGTTCCCTTCCATTTTTCTGCAGATTAATTTAAGTTCTATATATCTAGCCAGCCAACCAGCCATTTCCTAGTTAACATCAAATTCTTGGCATGCGGCCATGGTTATATATGCGGCCCGCGATCGATCTAGCTAGCTTAGCGAGGCAACACACAAATTAACTTGTATTGTGCATGTTTTATTATGTTCTGCATATATAGCTGCTAGGTAGCGTGAATTAAGTTTGTCAGCGAGAGATTTGTTTTTGTTAATTGATCGTCATGCAAGATGTTTTCCTTCACTTTGGAGTGTATTAATTAATTATATAGTGATTTTCAGATATTGATTGCTTGGCTTGGCTTGGCTTGGCTTGTTTTGCAGATAAAATTTATATAATTAATTAGTTGTGTAACTAGCTAGCGAGCGATCAGCTAATTAAGCATAGCATCTTCCAGCTTTGATATTCAAATGTGCATGCTACGTGACCAGCTAGCTCTTCCCTTAACGTGTCCTATAAATCCGCTTAACAATTAATATATTAATAATCATGATAATTAACCAATAACTGAAGAAAGAAAAATTTATGAACTAATACATCTATTCAGTTGGCATTTCTCTTTGTAATTGATCCTAAGGTGGGAAGGGATGCATGCCACCTGAATTCAACATAATAAAATCAATCATACACATTCACAACACGCATTGACTTTCAATTTTTAGACAAATTTAATTTTAATTTCACCAAAAATTTCAAAATTAGCTGAAAATAGCTCATATGCCTTTCGCATGACTTACTTCGAGAGGAGAAATTAGCCAATTTTACTTGTGCCATAGTATATCAATAGAAAAACTTCAATAACAATAGCAAATATTGATAAAAAACAACAACAACATACGCACCAAGGAAATCAAAAAATGGAATAAAAATTGGAGGAAAAAAAAATTATTTCCCATAAAGAAACAAACAACAAAAAAGATATATATAAGTTTAAATTGGGG
>JACGDI010005725.1:34823-55083 GCA_014898725.1 Jacaranda copaia | reverse complement strand
CATTGCAAAGCTTTTAAAGAAGGTACACTATGGAAAATTAAATCAATAAATGAGGAATATAGAGTAAGCCAGTAATCTAGACTAATTTAAGAGATTTTAGAGTAATATACTTCTTAAAATGTATACATATATTCTCTTTATATGGCTTTATGTTTTTTCATTGGGAAATTTATGTTCAATACCTCTACTCCAAAATAACGTATACCATAATGTGAATATGCTTTATATTTTTGTTATAATAGTTTCCAGATAATATATATAGTTATTCATTTGATTTTCAACCTCCTCACGATTGATTTTCAAGATGAGTTATTGACTATTCTCATCGCAGGAGAAATTAAGAGCCAAAAAACATTCACATAATTAGAACAAAGATTAGGTATTTGAACTTTTTCTGAAAAATTAGCAGTTAGTGACAGCTTACATTGGAATTATAGTATGCATACGCCACGTAACAAAAAATTTTATTTTTATATATTTTATAATTAACGAATAATCATACTATGGAGGTAAATCATTTAGAACACGTATTACATATTTCTCATTTTAACTTGACAAATCATATTTTAATAAAAAAATTATAATATATTAATATAAAAGTTAGAGTTTATATCAAAGCTATCTGTAAATCATAGTTTAATACTATGCAAATAAAAATAAAAATTCTAATAATTTTTAAAAGTATAAATATTATTAATTAATTATATTTGAATCCTGTCGTAATTAGCAATCATGTATATTCAAATTTTAAAAATAAATACAAAAAGAAATGTCAAAATATACTGTATTTTTGCTTCCAACCAGTTTTTAATATTTATAATTTACTCGTATCTATGATTTTATTTATTATATCTATTTGTGTTTTGAATTGACTCTTTTTGTCGTCACTTTAAATGATAATTTATTATATATTTGCAGATAATTTATTATATACTTGTATGTATTAAATGTTAAACATTTTTTTCTATTTGACTAATTATTCCTATGTAGGTTGATTATTAAATAATAAATAAAAAGGGACGGATATCCAACTCCATGCATCCACATTCCACCGTCGAAGAGAATCCCTGGCGCCCAGTCTGGCCATAATCTATAGGCTATAAGCCATGTGCGGACGGACGGTGGCCAGCAAGACGTGCGTCCATTCTTCAAAAGTCCTCAATTCACCAACTCTTCCACGTGTCACCTTTTTGAGTCCCCGACATTCGTAGCTATACCATCAAGCATCAATCATCATTTATGCTAATGATTATTTATACATTGAATTTTATATTTTCATCCTCAACTACATGCATATTACACTTTAGCCCCAAATTGTAAAAGTAAATGTCTTGTTCTTTAATTATAAAGAGAAAAACGTAACATAATTTTGTATTTTATCCATCCTTTTTAAATATTTCAGAAGATATTAAATTTTCATTTTTTAGAATTCAATTATATAAAATATTGGTTAAAGTTTGAATTGATATTAATTAAAATCAATGTATATTTCCAATCAATAAATTTAGACCATTAATTGTTGTTTGCCTATTTGATTTGAAGAACAATTATGAGATTTAAATCTCAAATTTTGTTTTCCTACTCACATTAAAAAAATTACAAATTAAAGCGTAACTAATCATTATTGATTTGTTAAATAAAAAATCCTTCTCAATGGCAATTACAACAAAATATATGAAACATAGTTAAATACTACATTAAAGTAATAATTGTTATTTGATCAAATAATATCATTTTTAAATATAACAATAAGGCTTAAATAATTAATTATTTCAATAAAAACTAAAAGACTTTAAGTGAAAAGATCACATTTGAAGAAGAATTCGATAAAAGAATCTCATAATTTTGATAAAATGAGTGCCTCCTCACGGAAGATGTTGAATGATCATATCATTACAATTATTTTTCAAAAGCACTCGTCTGAATAAAATTCTAAAATTTAATACCTATCATATACTAAAAAAATAAGAAAGTTGATAATATTATCTGCATCTTAATTCTTGAGATTTAAAAATTTCTTTTGTGGTGTCGATTTATTTTTCAAATGATGACTTCCCTCACACCACATTATCATGCCTATTAAATAGGAATAAAAATAAACATATTTTTACATCAAATATAACTACAAAATCTAATGCATGACAATTTATATTTGTTTTAATTTAAATTATTTTTTATAATATTAAGGTCAAACAATAGTTTTAAAGTTTCAATATTTTCTTAAGTATTTTGTAAAAAAAATTAAAAATTTAATAATATGTTCTTAGTTGAATGGAGAGAGTGTATATTTTATTAAAATTTGAAGCGCAAAATGTTCAAGCATACAATTGAGGAGACAGAATAAATTTAGCGCTGCTTATTTAAAATTTATTTGCAAATCCAAGTTGTATTGTAAATGAACATAAAACTATTGATTTTTCCAATTAATTATGTTTCTTGCTTGAAACAATTATCTATCATTATTAGACTAAAGTATTTAAAAGTTACTTTTTTGTATGACTATTGGTAATTATAATTTTTTTTAATTTGTTTTCGTAACAGCAAGCATATTGGTCTTACAATTCACATAAAAAATATTTGTGAGCTGTGACATACAAAGGACATCTTAAATTGGTGTGAGGAGGGCATTAGAAAAGTGTTAATGAAAAGATTGCCATCTAGCCTGGTTTTGAAGCACGAGTTTGGTGGATGGAGTCTTACTCTTACCTGGAAAAGTGCAAGTTGGAATGGGTTGAACATGGGGAATAAATTAGGTACAAGGAAGTGGGAAGTAGGAAGTGGGAAGGAAGAAATTGGGGGAGATTAGGAATATGCTAAAACAGAAGGAACGAATAGAAAATTGAAAAATGAAAAAGAAGAAAGAAGAAGGAAGAAAGAAGTGGGGCCGGACAGACCGGATATGCCCTTTCCCAGATAAAAGCAACAAAGTCTGATTAATTTATTATCAACTTTTTCCCAATTCCCAATTAAAAACAAACACAGCATCTATTTAACGGGAAATTACAATACCACCATAACAAGTATAGTTTATAAATTAATTCATACTACTGCTGTCATATATATGGATACTTTAATTAATAATATCGTAATTATTAATTATGCATTAGATAACGCGTCCTGGAAGTGGAAGACGACAATGAATAATCAAACGTTGAAGGACCTCCAATCAATCCAAATAACACCATCGACCGTATGCCAATACACGCTAGCTGTTATTTATTTATGTCATTATGTATGTAAGTATATGAAGAGGCCAAGAGGGAGAGGAAGAGAGAGATACCTAAATCCTGATGCCAATGTAAATGTGGGTGGCTCATTGATGAAGTAAATGTAAGAAGAAGAACACTAGAGTTGAGGCCTGAGGCAGGGCAGCACCTATTAGACACAAGGGAGGGAATACTGCATCCAGAGAGAAAAAGCTCAGTCGAAAATATTTTTGTTGCGTTGTGCTGTGCAGCTGTGGCCCGAGGCCCGAGGCCTGGCCCTCGCTCTTTGTGTTTCTTTCTCTCAACACCGCATTTTCACACACCTTAGTGATTAGTCATTTACCCTCTAGAGAGTAGAAAGTAGAGAGTCCAGAGTAGTTAAAGGTGACTGAGAAAAGCTTAGTTTCTTCATCTTCTATCTAGAATCTAGATCGAACCCCGAAAGGTGTTGCAGCGGCAGCACTACTTCGGAGCCTTTAACAGCACTGCGTACTGGAGTCTTTCAGAAAGAAACTAAAATTGATTCTCTCCACCTGTCGGCTGTCTGTACCTATCTATATATTGAAAAGCCTGCGAAGATGGTGATGAGTAATAGTACCGCTACTAAAGATCACAAGGAGAGGAGAATGTTTGTTGGAATCGTCTGGAACTGTGCTGCTGAGCTCAAACTCCTCCTCACCGCTCTCCTCTTCCTCTGCTCCCTCGTCACCGCACTCCAATTCCTTCCCTCCCGCTTCTTCCTCTCCCCCTCCGATCTCCGCCATTGCCTCTCCACCACCACCTCTAAGCTTGAGTCTAATACCACCCTCAATACATCGCTAAGCCTCACGGATTATAATTCCTCTCCCTCCCAACAAGTACAACAGCAGCAACAAATTAACAGAGATCACTTGTTGAAGGATGGCGTGCTTAAGCGGGCTTTCAACCCTTACGGCTCAGCTGCCTACAACTTCATATTGATGTCGGCGTACCGAGGCGGCCCCGATTCCTTCGCGGTGGTGGGTTTGTCTTCCAAGCCCCTCCACCTCTACGGCAGGCCCACCTACCTATGCCAGTGGGTACCTCACCACGATCCTCTCAACTCATCCATCTCCACTTCCGGACGGAAGATCCTTCCCGATTGGGGCTACGGCCGCGTTTACACTGTCATCATCATCAACTGCACTTTCCCAACCCCCGCCGGCACCGATGGCAAGGGTGGCCAACTACTCGTCCAGGCCGCCACCAATGGTGGAGGTGACCGCACCCTCAACATTACCGACACCATTCTGGCCTTGGACGAAACACCCAAGGATTTCGCCAATTTCACCGCGCAATTCAGATCGCCGCCCATGTACGATTATCTGTATTGTGGGTCGTCTCTGTATGGGAACTTGAGTCCTCAGAGAATGCGAGAATGGTTGGCATATCACGTGAGACTGTTCGGTTCGAGGTCTCATTTTGTGATGCACGACGCAGGGGGCGTACACGATGGACTAATGCAAGTGTTAAGGCCGTGGATGGAGAAGGGCTTCGTCACGTTGCAAGACGTACGGGAGCAGGAAAGGTTCGATGGGTACTATCACAATCAGTTTCTGATAGTGAATGATTGCTTGCATAGGTACAGATTTGCGGCCAAGTGGATGTTCTTCTTTGATGTGGACGAATTCATATTTGTGCCCAAGAGGAGCACCATCAAATCCATCTTGGATTCCCTCTCCGTTTTCACTCAATTCACCATTGAGCAGATGCCCATGTCCAACAAGCTTTGCCTTTCCCAGGACGCTCCTACGGCTTTCAGGTATATTTGTATCCTGATTTTCCTTTTTCTTATAACAAATAGATATCTGTCTTTTGTCTCTGTTTCTTTTAGTTTGATCTATCGTTATTGAGGTCAGTTTTGTAATACACCATTAAGTAAGGTTACAATTTAATTAAGTCACCACCATGGCCAATTTTAGCTTCTAAAAGAGACGTTTTATGTAGCTTTTCCTTGTCTTGAATTCTGTTGTTTGGAGAGCAATTGATTAGGAGTATTGCTGTTTGCCAAGCGCGACACTCAACTTCAGTCATCTGATTTCATGGAATTAGGAGCTGCACCCATTAATATGAGCGTTCTCTTTGCTAGTAGGAGCCTATGATCTATCTTATGCGAGATTGAACAAGTCTTGTCGTGGCCGACAATGCATGTTTTCGTGCCAAACTCTGTTCATTGCATTTCTATTTTGGACTCCAGAGTGTTGAATTAAGTTTTCTTTAGCCACTGAGGCAATCATAAAAAATTTCGCAGTTCACTTTTTCTACCTTAATATGATGATTTATCTTGTATTCTATATAATACATGTATGCTATGTTTGTGAAATATATTCCTAAATACACATTTGACATTTATTATATACATGTGGCATGAATATATGATATGAAATTGGCTTAGGTAGCAGGATTTACTTGGTTTCTTCAGCAAGCCATGGATTGCTATGCATGATGCTGATTTTGAAACTCCATGCCTCATCTAATGCATTTTGGATACTTTGTTACAATTTGTGTTTTGTCATATATTTTATGATTTTGTTTTCCCGAGAAGTTTAGTCCAAATATTTAAAGATGACCACATGCTTAGAAATTCTTATTCATTCATCATTGTTGGGGGATTTCGAAGTTCTCTTAGTTTCTATGTACATTCAAGTCATTATCTAATTGTCAAACATGTATCTATGATTATCCGGTCGACGTGTTGTAGGAAATGGGGGTTTGAGAAGCTAGTGTACAAGGATGTGAAGAGAGGCGTAAGGAGGGACAGAAAGTATGCTGTGCAACCACAGAATGTGTTTGCAACTGGAGTGCACATGTCACAGAACACAGTGGGCAAGACAACTCACAAGACAGAGGGGCGCATCAAATACTTCCACTATCATGGGACAATTTCGGAAAGGCATGAACCATGCAGGCATTTTCTCAATTCGACAGAAATCACGGTTGATGGAATTCCTTATGTAATGGATACTACAATGCGTGACATTGCCGGAGCAGTAAAGAGGTTCGAGCTCAAAATGATCGGCTCCACATTGCAAAGAACACGACAATGACGTAGTGGTGCTTTTATTTCTGATGGCCCCATGCAGTAGCAGAAAACGTCTTTATTCTTCTTCTTCTTCTTCTTCTTCTTCTTCTTCTTCGTTTTATTTATTTTATTTTTTTTGCAGTTGTTTCCTGTACGATAGATTTTTACTTTTTTCGCTCTAGGTCTACCAGAACACATATACATAGATACTGTTATAGGAGGTAAGAATTTTCTTTTTCCCTTTTTTTTTTTGGTTTTGGGGTGGGTTATAATAGAGGATCACAGTTGTATGTATTCTTTGCTACAATCATTAATTAATTAATTAATTTGAACGAATTAAATTACTGTTGGTGCGATGGAGTAATAGTTTGTTGATGCTTAGGGGAGCCATCACCTTATTTTAAGCTGTGGTAAGCATGGTCCGCGGTTTATATATTCTAGTGTCTGGGGGAAGCTTATTGTTGATGGGAAAGCCAAGGCTGGTGCATATGCAGTGAGCAAATAATGTTGCAGTGGCTTTGTGTGAAAATTCATAAAAACAAATGTAGTTTATATGCTCATGAGAGAAGGCGGCATTGCAGCTTGGGTTTTAATATTACAATACAATATACTGTTATGAAAAGACGGGGAATGGGATGTTATCAAGAATTTATGAGAGGATATATACATATATGGCTGCTTTTGTTCTGGGCATGCTTGATAGATATGGGCACAGGGATGAGCAAAGGATAAAGAAACAAAAAGGGGAATACATAATTTACTTATATACTATACACATACACAAACATACGAGCAGAAAGCACTTCTTAATTGGGTTGTGTACAGGAGGTGGACAAGTTTTCATAATGGGTAGGGTGGTTTTGTTAATGATTGGCGTGATGAAGTGATGTTGAGGGGGTTGATTAAGTCTCTGTAACAAAGTTGAAATGGGGTTATAATTATAGAAGCAGAGGGCAGATGGCAGAGGGACACAATCACATGGACATGGGCCTCAATCCTCAAAGGGACCGGGTAATGTTGATTGAACATTGAAGCAATTAGCTACTTCTCCGAACGATCGGCTTGCCTGCCTGCCTGCTGGTGTGGTTTAATTAGATTAGTCTGTTCTGTTCTGGACCCAATTAAATATTGTCATTGGCCAGGGCTATAATACATGCATGATGCTGCTCTTCCTCTTCTTCCCTCATACGTATTGACAGATTTAGAGGTAAAATCAATATCCAAATAACAACGTTTTTCATTAATGGCTTATCCATGTGTTGCTTTAATTAAAATTTAAAACAATCAACATAAAACAGAAACAGAAAGACTAAAAAGGAAAGACGTGCTGTAACATTTGATGTAAATTAATTTGTTGGTTTTATGCACTCTGTGCTTCTAAGAAGGCATTGAAGTCATCCCTGGCTTTGCGGAGGCGAGGAGTAATGCAAGAAGAAGTTGGTGACGCTGGGCATAATGAAGGGGAGGAAGTAGAAAAACGAACATGACGAGATGAATTACAGGATTCGTGGGATTTCCTAGGTTGCCCACTACTACTGCAGGTTATAGTCGTAGTCATCATCGTAGTATTTTTGAGAGCACCTTTTCGAAGACGACAATGATGATTATCCTTATTATTATTATTATCAAACACAAAACCAGTCGTCACTGGAGACTCTGTATCATTGACACTACTGCACCTTATCAGCTCCACTGGCAGATCGAAGAAGAGATTGGGCGTACTAGTGTCTCCATCCTCTTCATAATTTATAATGGCTGATGACCTCCAAGACCCGCACTCAAATTTCTCCAGCGACACTCTTTGGGAGACGACTATGTCTACGTGACCCGTTCCTCCTCTTTCGGGATCCATCTCCTTTCTAGCTCTCACTGCTTTTGCCTTCCCAAAGCCCGGAAGGAACAAGCACGCCCCACATTTGAACTTATCTTCATACGGCGGCTCCCCCCCATCTTCACATCCTTTCTTCTTGTGGAATTTAACTCTTTCTTCTTGCTCCTCATCTTCTTTGCCTACTCTGACTAGTTCAACTCCATTGTCCATCTTATCATTAGTGGTGGACCATAGATCAAAGTCGACAGATGGTTGGCATGCCCTTCCTTCCCCACACGACTTGCTTCTCCGCCAGTGGCTTTCTCGTAGCCGCTCCAGATTGCTGAGAGCCACGGAGTGTTGCCGAGCCAACACGGACCCTGGCCCCTGCTGACGAATTTTACATTTCTTCTTGTGCTTGGCAAAAGTGGAGTCAAAGCGAGGTGATGAAGAGGCAGAGCTGGGGAGACTGCAGCTAATGAATTTACCACTACTACCACTACTCTTTGATGATGATGGAAACCGTAAATTATGCAGTGGAGCAGGCACAGACATGACTTCCATTTTTGGCCCAGCTGGATGATAAATCATTGAAACTGATTCTCTCAGAGAGATTGGATCCACCAAAATCTGCTTCTCGCTCTGCATGCTTTCCTTCTTATCCAAAAAGACCTTCGGCTTATTTGTGACCTCCTGGATGCTTTCACCTCCTCCACGCAGATGCGCCATGGCTGCCGTACAAGTTTCTTCTGCCAAATGAGGCATGCTTGAGGAATTTTGGTTTGGTGTACAGATGACCGAGACTAATTCGCCTACCTACTTAAATCGGGGAAAGAGAGGTTGAACGTGAATGCCATGTCTATGAATGGATTAGTTGTGGTCACCACGATTACTTCTTGTTCTATATATTATCATTATTATTATCATTAGAATAATAGAACAGCAACAATAACAATAATAATAATAAATATAATATCCTATGGGCGTGCAAGTCATAAAACAAACATGCACAACTGGTAAAACAGGAATTTAAACAAGAGGAACAGTGGCCACAACCATCCGTGGTATAACCAGAGCCCATTTCCTTCGGCTCTGACTCCACTCCCACTCTTGCTCTTTTTTCTTGCATCTGCAATTGTTGATTTTTTTTTTTTATTTATAAATTGTAAGCGATTGGATTAATGTTTCAACTTTTTTCTCTGTTTCCATCTTGGAGTCCTCTTGACACATTTGCTCATTTCAGATTTATTTCTTATTTATATAGATAAATCTTTACAGAAACAACAACCTAATATCAAATATAACTGCTCAGACACATGCATTACGATGTCATTAAAAAAGGGGTGGATACTCACATCAGCTGCATTGGATTACATAAATGGAAATCACGTTAGCATGACGACCACAATCTAAATTGAAGGTCTCCAGATCACTCGAGACTATATAAGAATTTCATTAATCAACCAACACAAATGCATCCATATACATAAGCAAAATTTCACGCATAAGAAAAAGTAAATGTATCCATACGCACATCAGGTCCGGGAGATGCATAAGCAAAATCAAAATTTAAAGTAGGTTGTCCGCTGGTAAAACAATTTAAAAGCATAGATTTAACAAATCACCACATGCACATACAAAGTAATCAACAAACAATTCCCAAAAGAAAATATAAAACTGAAACTGATCCAATATTAATAATTTCATTAATATGTTATTATTAAACAATCACAATGTAAAAGCACAAACAACAATCTTTTAACGCATCTCACACAGCTATTTACTGGAGAGAGTTATAAAATAGAATAAGCACAACAGAGATACCGATAATGACTGGGAATGCTGTAACCAAGTAAAGAGCTCCATACCCCTACGAGTGGAAGGTGATATCAGTTTGAATTCAAAGTAGAGCTGAAACAGTCATACACTTTCACTCATTTAAGTTGCCAAAGAAATACAATTCAAATCCCCTTTAAAATATTCAATAGGAAACAATAGTTATTGCTCCAGGCAAGGCATCATCACAATGATAGATATCACATATTTATGGCAACTAGTGAAAGATATACATGCACCGTTGCACGGGTAACATATGTACAATAGAGGAACATAACAATAGAAACATAACGGAGAATATTGTTCCATTTTTATCTTGATACAATTGCATTTTGGTCTCTAATTTCAAGCACTTTGGCAAAGCTCTAATCATATTCTAGATAAATGTCTTGCGGTTGATGATTCATTCCACATAAATAGGGTCCAAAAATATGATATCACTAAAATAATCATATGAGTTACAAATTTGGTTAAATTATTGCATGAGTTATAAAATTGACCAAACATATATATAAGACATGTTAAAGCAACTAATATCAAATGAATCTGATCAACATAAATGATTGAGTAAAGTACTTAAAGCATTCGAATTATTGATTTAACTAAATTAATTATACTATACAATATATATTATTCATATTGACAATTGCATGAGTCATCTTCTGATTTGTGACTGACATGCAAGGGTATCTTTTTATTTGGCTTCATAGAAGCACTCTTGAACTTTTAACTATCCCTAGCTCAAAACTTGGTCATTGATGTCAATTTTCTTTTTGTCTTTTATTGATAAAATGTTGACAATAGAATGAAGCCATGAATAATAATTATCAATATTTTACATATCTTTTTTTTTCGTTATGTGAGTTAGAGTGCAAGTTATTTCTAGAATTTAAAATCAATTAATAAAAATTAAAAACTCAAGCAAAGATCCATTAAGGTATAAGTTGAAATGATAAAAGAACTCACATGCTTAATGAATTCAATATATTCTTAGATATTTAGAACACATATAAGTGTGTCGACTAAATTGTTGTATAAAACCTTGAATCAATTTTGTAGTCCCAAAGAAATTCATATATACTATTAAATTTAATATTGTTATATGTATATTAATTTAAAGTTTTGAGGATTGATGTCTATGATTAATTGAGGATATTTGTTTCCAAATAATTACTTAGCAATTGTTCATAATTTAAGACCATATGCTCTCAACAGATATCTACATGTACTTTATAAAACAAATATTTCAAATCTTAATCTATATACATAATAAAATGTACTTTAGTGAAAATTTGAATTTCTATTAATAGTTATACTCTTTGCAATACTATAAAAATAAAATTGAATAGAAAATTGAAAGAAAAATAAAACAAAGTATCATATGAAACCATAATTATAGCATATAATTTACCTTATTTATCTATTCAACATCAAATACCTAGAAAGAACTTTTTGTTTTTAGCTACATTATAGATTCATCTTCCTTTTTCCTCTCAACTTGTAATAGAAATAGATTTGTTTATGAACAAATACAAGAAAATCTCAAAATCTATCACTATGCAAAAGAGTGGAACAATTTCAATTGTGGCCCCTTAAGTATACCACAAATTCTACCATGTCATACCGACTTACTTGATATTTCAATTCATCAATTTTGGTCCTTGATATTATCTTCCCATTAGTTTCTATTGATGAAGGTAATGTCATGGTCCCATGAGCTACATTTGGAGGGAAAAATAGAAGGCCTTAGGCCAAATTATTCAATTGTAAAACCCTTCATTTCCAAACCTAGCCCACATTCCAACCGATAGAGAGAGAGAGACAAGAAGACGAAGAAGAAGAAGAAGATACTTGAACCGAGCGGCTCTTCCTCCAATGCAACATCTCGAACATAAAATGTGAGAGCAGGGGTTCAAACCTAATAGACACCTGGCATGTGTATGTATAAATAAATAAATAAAAAAGAAAAAGAAAAAAAAACTAACCCTAATTCCTAAAATCCCAAACCCCAATCTATTTAATTCAAGCAAAATCATGTTCTCTCCACAATTTCAACATAAGGATTAACTTCCATCTGCCAAGGAGCAAAGATAGGCCTCATTGCACATAACACATGGCACTTGCTATTTTGTATATTTCTTGAAATTGTATCTACTTGTTTAGGTTGGGCTTTTTTATTTCACCCATTTCTCAAAAGGATCAATGCTTCAATCATTATGAGGCCGGGAGCAAGTTTTACATGCTATAAACTTATGGAGCTTCTATTGGAAGTTTAGACCAGGAGAGATCATTGAAAAGGACAATTGGTATGAATAGGAGTGCATCAAGGTAATTTATATTCTAACAGAGTAAACTCCACTACTTCAAGCTTGTTGCTGCCAAATTTGCACCTTTTCATTTATGGGACAAAGGGGGAACAAAAAAACTCTTCAGTTGATGGGAAATTAGTAATGAGAGCCAAAAATGATGAACTTTTTATAGGTCCGGATATGAATTGGTAGTGTGTGAAATAAAGAACCAAAATGAATTAATGGCATACTTAAGGGACCAAAATGAATTAGTAGCATATTTAAGGAAGAACAATTGAAATTATCCTGCATAAGAGAAACTTTAATTGGTTCTCTATCTTTAGGAAACCTTAGCAGTTTCATTTTATTCATAGATTATTTATGAAATTTTAATAAAATGCGTACATGAAATGTAAAAACATATAATGCACAAATTGAGAAACTTAATGATAAAAATATAAAGAATAAATCTTCCACATGTACACCCCAAAAGGTATAGTGAATAATATTTGCTTTATTTGGACTCATTTTGTAGCAAGCAATTTTTTAGGATATATAAATACTACGTTGTGGACTCTTATTGTTAGCCACTTTTTAGTAGTTATTAATAATATTAATTTATATAGTCATTACTAAAAATAATACTAGGAATATGTTAGTTAGATCAAATTTTAAAGTTTTAAAATTATTCATACTTTTATAATTGTATAGATATAAAATATAACATATAGACTATACAGAGTGATAGATATAGATTTCTCCACCAAAAATTGTTGTGTTTATGTTATTGGCATATGAGAATGGCAGAACTAGCTAAATCATCATCATGCAAAAGTAAACTTTACTTTCGAAGTGTAAAATCTAGAGGAAGAAAAACCAACCACAGCAGGGGGAACTTCCATGTCATCCGTCTCAGCATCCTCAATATCAGCAGCAGAATCCCAATCAATATTCAACCTCTTGGCAGCCTCTTGTGGATCAACACCTGTGTCTGTGAATTTTGCATATAAAGATTTGCCTGGTTGTTTCTTCTTTGGTGCTTCAACCTACCAAAATATCAAAGAAAAGAAAAAGAAAAATGCCTTATTACTAACTCAATTGCATTCTCAAGACTCACTCATCTATATCACTATTTTCCTTATTCACTATCAATTAACCATATCAACTCAGTTCCAGTGGCTAAATTTAAAAAGATCTCCAGGGGTCAAGTTGCTCCAGACTAAACTTAGACATAAATGCAAGAGATATTAAGTCCAAGTCCATATTTACCCCATGCAATTGCAAAATCTATAATGCCAAAATCATGTCCAGCCCTGCTGACTGAGGAACAAGCATGGATAGGGATAGTCCACAGAAATACAGATTTTTCGTCAAAGGCACTCTGGGAATTTGTTTACAAGTTTTATTTTCAGCAAATTGAAATTCTTATTGAAACAATAAATAGGAAATTCAAAATTTCATAATGTCAAATTATAAAATCCTTAATAAAAAGGTGGTCAGTTGGCATTAAATAGGCCAGTAACTGAGCCTGAGCACAAATCTAACTTCTTGCACATGTCAGTCCCACCTTTACAATGTGTCAGTGTTCCAAACAAAACCTAGGTTCACAGGGAGTCAAACTTCGGCAAGCCCTGGATCATTTCAAGCAAGTCGTGCGGTCTAGATGGGCCACCATTTCCAAACCCATGTATATGAGATTTTAACCACCTTTTCTTCATTTTTTTCAAAAAATAAGTTTGTATTAGTTTGTCCTAACAATGCAAGACAATCAACATTTCCGTAGATTTGGACAAAACCAGGAGGCATGATAAAGAAGACAAAAAAGGTAAACCATCATTGGATGAAATATCTTAATCGATAGTAGGAGCAATAATCGATATGCAATTCCCTGGAGAATTAAAAAGAAACATACAGTTAAGCACAAGGAATCAAGCAAAAACCAGAAAAGGAGATGATACCACAGATCATGCAACAGACTTGTAAGAAATACGAAAATAATTATATCAGAGATTGTATTAGTATTGTGCAGGTATTGATTATTGTACATATCCCTAGGATATCAGAAGTGCAAAAATGTAAAACTTGCATGACAGACTCCCGATACCAAACTATCAGGAAGCAAGTATCTAGCATCTTAGCCTGACTATCAGGTAAAAAGAGCAGAAAGGTCAGTCAAAGATCTTTGAGTAAGGCTATTTTGTTAAGAGGTTTCCTGTGAACTCCTAGGTCAGAAAAATGTACTCTATAATGTATTTCTAAGTTCATTTCAGCCATCACATTCCTCTTCCCTATTAGACAGACTCTTTTAACAGGGAATGATGAAGCAATAATTTGCCTGAGAACCAACCAACTTGTACTAACAAACAGAACAAGTTTTCTCATAAAAATGTAAATAGAAGATTGAAAAATATTATATTCTTAGGCCACAGTTTAAGAGAGGGCTACGAGGATGCAACAAGATTCAAGATATTTGCTCAACTCATGAGTTGATCAACCTTGACATCACAAACTTATTTCTAGGAGAGAGTGAATTATTCTAAAATAGACTTTGAACTTTCAATTTGTCATCTCAATGGAAATTCATCCTCTAGGAACATCATAGGTATACTTTGTGTCCTAGGCCAGGAACATTATTCAGATTAGATAGACACCGTAATCTTTCAGTAGATATTCGTAATCAATCAGATATCATTGAGGAGGAAGTAACATAAAAATAGATTGATTAGAAAAAAAGATACGACTTCCAACAAAATCAGAAAAGAAGTCAAAAACCAAATTCCAACTGAAATGTTCTCATTTTCCACCCTTTCTTCCATTTTTGAGGTTTATGCCTAGATCACGGATAAATGGAAATTTTATTGACATGTTTATCCTTCATCCTTTCTGAAGTTTCAATGGAGAAACAATAAAAAATGAGGAAATAGGGGTGGTACTCCTACAATGTTTTTAACACAGTTAAATAGTACAAGTATAATAGTACTACGATGCCTTTTATAACTTACAAGGAACAGTCTTTCAAAATTTAAAAGTCACTCAAGATTGCAAATTACCTCTAAATTAGGCCATTGCATCATTTCCTCAGCTAGCATTTGTAAAGCAACACGATCTTTTGGGATTTGTCCTTCATTTACCTAAAGATAAAATCAAATAAATGCCAAAGTATAAAATAAAATCATGAGCATTCAGTTGAGTGGCATTTGCAATGTAAATGACTTTCTGTGACATAAAGGATGAAGTTGAATGAAGTTTGTCTTATTGATGGAAATGCATTAGTTTGACGCACTGAAAATAGAGTGTTTTTTCAATTTTTCTTGTTGAAAGGATCAGCAGACCTAGAACATAGTAAATGCTGTCTCATTTCTGAGATATTAAATTTCAAACTTCACCATATGTCAGATAATTTATCCTCTTTTTTTGAGCAAGAGGGTCAAAGAGATTGAAATTGGCCTGCTTTAGTCTGTCATTATAATTTCATACGTCAAGGGCAACACTATATGGATCTTGACAGAAAAGAACAGTATTTAATTTACTGATAATATCACCAAAGCCATATAGACACCTCCATTATATATAAAAACATGGGAGGCCATTGGCATAAGAAATAGCACAAGAAAGCAGAGAGAACTGAGTTACTTGCACCAAAGCAGAAGCTAGATCATCCCTGGTTGGAGCATTTTCATCATCGATACCGAGCAGACGCCTCCGCTCAACATCTCTCGGGTCTTCAATCGTTATAGTTAATTTGACCTGCAACGCCGAAAGTATATTTGAGATGTTATACATATGGGGAGGTTTAAAGTATATGGTCCGCCGTGAGTGGCAAGTACGTCCAACGACCAAAGAGAGGCGGCAATTAGAAAAGATTTTTAAGGAAATATATGGCAAACCTCGTTGAAGAGCATATCTCTGTTTTTCCTTAGAAGCTCCAAAACCTAATGAAGAAGTTCGTGAATAGTAAGAAATATGAAGAAGACAAAGGATTATAAACTTAGGAATGGGAGTGAAGGAGTAACTCTTTTAATTTGTGCGACGTATTCAAGGTCCTGTGGATCTGGATTATCAACTTGTTCAGTTTGTTCTTGGGTGGGTAGGGGAGTGGATATGGAAGCGGAAGTGGAGGGGGTGTCTTGTTCATTAACGAACACCAACCCAGGAATGCGGCCATTTTCATGCCTCTGGCCACCAGCTTTACTGCTAAATGGAAGGTAAGAAAAATGCAGGGACGGACAGCGGTGATAGAATAGTGATGACACCCCCAACGGTGGTGGCTGCAATACACCGGAAACCCCCATCACCGTCGCAATCCGAATAGGCTATAGCTACGCCGAAGAACAAGGATTTCTTTGTCGATTTTCTGTTTCTTTAGTAATATTAGTATCTCAACCTTTGGCAAATTTATTAACTGGAACACGATTCGATTAAGATCAAAAGAATGCTTCAAAGAACTCCTCAATTTGCGACCCTGATAAGGCCATTTGTTTTCGTGGTTGTTACTAACTTCCAGAAGAGGGTAATTCGCATTTTGTGCTTTTTCTCTATAATAAAAATAGAATAAAATATGTCTTAGATAACCGATCGTTGGTATAATAAATTTAGCTTATTTAAATCAAAATTTAACCTAATCTAATCTATTTCTATATCTAAACATAACCAAACACTTCCAATGTTATTGAGAATATAACTTAAAATTATTAAAATTATATGATTTGTTTAGTCAATATTTTATTGAATTATAAATTTATTTTTAATATTTATGAAATTATAAAAATTTAATTAACTTTTCAATATATGTAAATTTATTATGAATAGTTTAAATTGCTAAAATTATGTTTATTTAGTAATTGATAAATTTATATTTTCTTAAGAATAATTTTTATTTTAGTGATTTAAAGTTTGAATTTAAGTAAATATTTACTTTATTAAAAAATTAAGATAAATAGTAGACAATTTCCAAAGTATAAGGTCATTTGCACTTTGCTCCTCAACCATTGCAAGTGTGCAGCACAATTACTCAATATTTACTATATATGCTTAAATACCCCGTGTTCCAACTTTTTGGCTATATATTTAAGAGTCGTTCCATTTTGCCCCTTGATATTTTAAAAAATTTATACATCAATCAACTCAATGGTAAATATTTTTTTAAATTGATGTGTATAAGATGGTAAAAATTAATTTTGGGATTCTATTATGCAATGATTGTTATGATGTGCTTAGAAATTCATACTTATTTGCTTAATTAAGATTATAAGTGGTTTAGGGTTTTAATTTGAATAAGAATAAGATATGTGACATTAGTCAGGCGAATATTGGCAACAAATAATGTAGATTTTAATATCAACATTGTCTCTCTCATTTATTACTCCATTTAAATTATAAATATTTAAACATTACTTGCTAACAAATATGCATAATGTTACATTGATATAAAAATCAATTAGGATATACTTTTAAAATTAGTTTTAATCATCTCATGCATATAAACTAAATAAAATATAATCATAAAATTAACTTGAAATTATATGATAGTTCAAACTGATTTAACTGTCCATATATTAACAAGTGACTAGTGTGTAATAATATTTTTTTATCAAATGTTTCACTTTATTCCACAAGAATAAAATTTAATGATAAAAGTGCAATATTTTAAAATAATTAGGTTATTAAATGTACATTTTGTTAAAAATAGGGAGGTAAAGCACAACATACTCAAATTATTTTAGCATCTTCGATGGAATATTCCATCTAAATACGAAACGATGGGTATTCAAGCACATTTAGCAAGTGTTAGGTAATCGTTTTGCACATTTGCAATGGTTGCAGAGCAAAAGTGTATATGACTTTATACATTGGGTGATGTTTACTATTTACCTAAAAAATTATAGAGTATATAATTTAAAATTTATTAGCTAATTTTTTTATTTAAAGTTAAAATTTTAAAAAATAAAATCTTTAGTGATATTTTAACATATTCAAATTAATCACAAGTAATTTAAAACGATTAAAATTACATTGCCTCAAGAAGTAATAAGTTTGCATTTTTTGAAAAATATTTTTGCTTTAGTTATTTAGAATTTGAATTTAAATAAATATATACTTAATTCATGCTAAGCAATTTAACATAAAATATTTACTTAATAAGGGCATTCTGGTAAAAATATACTTGTGACACAGTACGCAATGGCATTTTTGGGTTTCAAAAAGAATTTTCTGCTGATACCAACAATTTCCCTACCAGTAGTTCACAACGCTTGCAAAATTTAAGGTAGGGGCAAATTCAAGGGAGTATATGTAAATTTGACATATTTTTAAGGGCAACTAAGAGACAACCTTCAACGTATAAGATCATTTGAACTTTGGCGCCCCCCTTCAATTATTGTAAGTGTGCGAAACGATATCTGAATTATAGATAAATGTGCTTGGATACCCCCTCATTCTATTTTTCAATAAAATATTCCATTGGAGATATTGAAATAATTTGAGTATGTTGTACTTTATCTCCTTAATTTTAACATAACATACATTTAACAAGCTAATTTTTCTAAAATATCACACTTTTATTATTAAATTTTTATTTTTATAGAATAAAGTGAAATATTTTATAAAAAAAATATTATCATAGACTAATCACTTATCAATATATGGATAGTTGAATTAGTTTGAGCTGTCGTATAATTTTAAATTAATTCTATATTATATTTTGTTTAGTTTACATGCATGAAATGATTAAACTAATTTTAAAATTATATCTTAATTGATTTTTATATCAATGTAATATTATGCATATTTGTTATCAAATGATATCTAAACAGAGTAATAAATGAGAGAGATAATATTGATACTAAAATATACATTGTTTGCTATCAATATTCGTCCGACTAATGTCACCTATCTTATTCTTATTCAAATTAAAATCCTAAACCACTTACACTCTTAATTAAATAAATAAGCACAAATTTATAAGTACACCATAACGATTATTCAGTAACAAAACACTAAAATTGTATTTTAATTATTTCACACACATTAATTAAGAAAAAAATTAACCATTAAGTTGGGTTATGCATTTCAAATAACTCAAATTGACTGAATTAGTGATATATTGATAATTCAATAATATATAGGAACAATTTTTGGCAAAATATTTTACTTTATTCCACCAAAATAAGAATTTAATGCTAAGGATAAAAATATAAAATACTTTAGGTGGTTAAATGTAATTTTTTTTAAACATTAGGAAGGCAAAGTGCAAATGATATTCTATATTAGGGAATTGTCTGCAATTTACCCTAATTTTAAATTTCTTTTTGTACATAATTTAAACCAAGGGGAGTTTAGGTTACTAATCTTAAAAATTAATTGGACAATAAACATTTTTGGATTTGATTAAAATGGATATTTTCATATAATAGTTAATAGTATTAGCAAATTATCATATTTAGCTTTGATTGTTCAATCAATGTTCAAAAAAAATTAAACCGTTCAATAAATTGAAAATTTTATTAGTTCAATCATTAGTTGGATTGTAATTGAATTACAATTAAATCATAACATCATAATTACGTAATATATATTTATATTGTATACATTATTTAATCAAATACAAAACTCAAAGCGCCTAAATTATATTGTTCAACTTTACAAGTCAAAGGGCCCAAAACTTCTTAGGAGAGATAGTCAACAAGCACTTGCTTGGGTAAGTGATTAGGAGTTTCAACTTTCTAGCGAAATTTAGAAATTAGAATGTCAGATTTAATTTGATACTTTACTTTGTAGATTTATTTGAGTATTTTAGTCTTTTAACTTTTTAAAATTTATCTTAGCCTTGGAAGTCCATACATTAGGCCAAAAATATATATATATTTTTTGATTGTTCCAAAAATTAAATAGGAAAAAAAAATGAACTGCTTCAGTTTCAAAATCCTATCCAACCACCAGTTTAGATGACTTTAGCTAATACAATGATTTTTAAGTTCACCATTTTTTGCTCAAAATTGAACTTATTGATAGGACGGTCGATAGTCCAATCGATTCAATTTTTTAAACAGTATATTCAACAAGAAAAGAAAAAGGGGGGGGG
>JACGDI010005725.1:19595-34775 GCA_014898725.1 Jacaranda copaia | reverse complement strand
AAGAAAAACGAGTGACTAGTATCTGTGCCCATTTATTTATTTGTTTATTTTTGAGTAACATGTATGTTTTAATTTGAAGATATAACAAAATTATTTAGACAGTGCAGAAGACAATGATGTTGTTCATGCTTATAAGAAGCTGTTTTTGGTAGCAATGTTTATCTTGAAATATTAAAGGAGATGGTTGAGACTGATTGAATGAACGAATCGGATAATGACGAAGACAACTGATGAAACTAAAACTTTCAATTAAGGGGGTGTTTGGGTAAATTTACAAATTCCACAAAATATCTTATAAGAGGATATTTGACTAAATTTATTTAAAATATTTTTTAAAACTCATACATCTTATAAAATATTTTTGAATTTTAATAAAAGGGTTTTTGAGAGTGTTTATTTGATAAGTTTTTATATCTTATAAGATATTTTTGGAGTTTATAAAATATTAGATTTTATTTTTAAAATAAGTTATTGAAATGTTTTGATAAAATATGACCTTAGAGCTTATAAAATGTTATAATGATTATTTTGTAATTAAAATAGTTAAAAATAAAAGAGGTTGTTGAGATTTTAAAAATAAGTTAGAGTTTTCTTATTTTTTTTAAAAGATCTTATAAGATATAACATTTTATTTTATGATCATATAAGCTCTTTTTTAAACAACTTACCAAATATTTTTTATTATCTTATAAATTCTTAAATATCTTATAAGATATTTTAAGGAGCTTATAACCTCTACCAAACACCCTCTAAGTTGTTAGATCTTATTTTAAAAATAAGTTGTTGAAGTGTTTGGATAAAATAAGATTTTAAAGCTTAAAAAATGTTAATAATGATAATTTTACAATTAAAATGGTTAAAAATAAAGGATTTTGTAAATATCTTAAAAATAAGTTAGGATCTTCTTACTTTTTTAAAAGAGTTTATAGGCTCTTAACATTTTATTTTAAAATTTTATAAACTCTTGTTTTTTTTTTTTAAATTTATCGAATACTTTTTGTCAACTTATAAAATGTTTAAGAGCTTATAAGTTCATCCAAACACTTTCCAGGTTGTTTGAGAGTTTATAAGATATGAAAAAGTGTTTAGTAGATTTTTTTAATTTAGAGTTTATCGGCTCTTAAATAAGATGTTACGAACTTATAAACTTTTTTTAAAAAAGCAAAAAGGTATTTGGGTGAGCTTATAAGATGTTTCGAGAAGTTTATAAATTAATAAAAAGTGTTTGGTAATTTTTTAAAAGAAAATAATTTATAAGATTATAAAATAAGATATTATGAGTTTATAAACTTTAAAAAAAAAGGAAAGATAAAATATTAACAAACTCCTTTATTTTTAACTATTTTAATTACAAAATTATCATTATTAATATCTTATAAGCTCTAAAATCTTATTGTATCTAAACACTTCAACAACTTATTTTAAAAATAAAATTTAACAACTTGTAAACTCCAAAAACATCTTATAAGATAAGATGTAGGAACTTATAAGATATTTTAAATAAATTTAATCAAATACCCTCTAAAAATTTTTTAATTTATTTTTAAAATAAAATATAAGAGTTTATAAAATCTTTTAATTAAAATTAACCAAACACCCTCTAATTCTAATTAGCTTATTTTATTTTTTGTTTTAATAACGATAAAAACAGGGAAGAACGACCATTGCAGTAATTTTATGAGTAAGGTATATGTTAGACAAACTGGCAACAAATTGGCACATTACATTGTCTACGCTTACCGCCCGGCGCCCGATGAATGGAAACAATCTGTGGTGTAAAGTGTAAACGAAAACCAGGGGCAAGCGAGTCAAATACTGTATATGCTTGGACCCTTGAGTAAATACATAAACGCGATGCTGGCCGTAGGATGTCTGTGTGAATCAGTATAGAGTACACCTTATCATCATCAGTAATTGCTGCCCCTGTTGTAAGTGGCTTCATCCCCAGCTGCGCCAACCAACAAACACTCCACCAGCAAGCAATGCTGACTCCAAGACTTACCGCGCCATCAGCTTCTCCTTCTCCCATCACCGGATTAACGCTCTCCCATTCTATCGCAGTCCGCTCTCCTCCCAGTTTCAGTTTGAGTTTCCCCCTTGTCTCAGTAACACCGAGTACTAAACGGCCAAAAAATTCAACTCTTCGACTCCTAGCATCATCATCATCATCATCATCATCTTCTTCCCCATCCCCAATGATTGAAAAGGAAACCCCGGAGGAGCATAAGCCCCCCACTTTCCTCCGAGAGATCGATGAGAATACTTCCAATTCATCCAATTCTGTTAGAGCAAGGTTCGAGAAAATGATAAGGGAGGCACAGGACAGTGTGTGCTCTGCCATTGAGGCAGTGGATGGAGGTGGAAAATTTAAGGAAGATGTGTGGTCTAGGCCCGGCGGCGGCGGCGGAATCAGCAGGGTCCTGCAGGATGGTGCTATCTGGGAAAAAGCCGGTGTCAATGTTTCAGTCGTTTATGGAGTTATGCCTCCCGACGCTTATAGAGCAGCGAAACCCACTGAAAATGGCAATTTCAAGGCCGGCCCTGTTCCCTTTTTCGCCGCTGGCATCAGCTCCGTAATTTCTGCACCATTTATTTTTTATTATTTTTCTTTTCAAATATATTTTCGTTGCTTTTTCTTTTTAAAGTTTTTACGCCATAACTTATGTTGTTTAACCGACTTGATTTATGATGGCTAGCTGAACTGAATAATTAAAACATTTATATTCATATTACTAGACAAATCTCAATTTCAACTAAAGAATTGTTAAAAATTATGGTGAATGGGCTTTGATAAATTAGTATAGAACTCTTTGAAGTTCTGGAAAACAGATTCGTATTTTGACTCCTTTATTTCCAATATATATCTATAGGAAATGGCCACAAATCCTTAACCCCACTTGACACTTCTGATTAATCAGAGATCCAATAGTGGCATGATATTACAACTTTGTGACATTTGAGTTGCTAATGCGTGTATGGGCTCTTTGTAATTATTTATAGTGAAACAAGTTCCTTCTATCCACTTATCTGATAAATAAACCCCGAATGAGCACAATATTTAAACTCACCAATGATAAGAATCTTAATGAAGTCGTGATCTATGTATCATTAAATAGATGTGAATGATAAGTGTATATTCTCTTTGCTTCACTTTTTTCTGCAATCTGCATTAAGTAGAAGGGTAATTCTTTCTTATATTTCGGTATGTGTGTGTGTTTGTCTGCGTGATATGCCTTACTTTTTGTTGGAAACAAGGTGCTTAATGTTGCTGTATCTCTTTCTTGTTGTCCAGGTTCTTCATCCAAAGAATCCTTTTGCTCCAACTCTGCATTTTAATTATCGCTATTTTGAGACCGATGCTCAAAAGGGTACCCATGTACACTTTTCTGTGTGAATTTCAGCTATCTCTTTGCACATTTTAGTTCCAATTATGTTTTTCATTTGCTTTATCTCCTGGTATATACACTCAACTTGATTTCAAAGAATGTGTCAGTGAAAGGCTCATTCTCTTAAAAATCTTTCTCAAGCAGTTCTAGTTATTGATGCTCCCTCCACAACTAGAAGACAGATACCCAGGTATCACATGCACGAAGAAAGATGCATCATGCATCTGTCAACAGACTCGATGCGTTAGCTTTTGTTCCATCTCTGAAATAGTAATCATGCTTCAAGTAAAGGTTGACTAGAAACGAACTTATCTTGGTGCAGAAGTAAAATTGTGAAATTGAAACTTTTTGCTTGAACTTATATCCTCATCTAAGCTAAAGCGGAAGTTATGTATGTTGCAACCCAGAGGATGAGGACCAAAAAAAAGGGGTAGTAGTGGAGACAAGGCTATAAATATATGGTAAAAGAATCAGCTAATAATGATTTGGTTGCAGTTGGGCAACAACGAATTTTATCAGAATAGTGACAAGTGGGAGTTAAATAACGACGACACAAAAGAGTAGGAGTGCCAGTTTATTCTCTTGATGGATTTGAAAGGACCCTGGTTTTGAAGACATTGAGGATGTTACTGTTACTCCATGAAGGTTAGCTACCGTAAGAAGTGCTGAGAATGTCGATGTGTTCCATGCTCTTAGCTGCTTCTGTAATGTGAATTTTAGATGAATGTTTACTAATATCTGAAGGTTTTTTCACAATAATATATATCCACTGTCAAGGAGAAAATCCCAGTGCTGGTTGGGTAAATGTTTGGTTAGGACATAAAGGTCATAACGGTCCTTCACATTGTTGGGATGGAAAACAGAACTTGTTCTATATCCGATTGTTTTTCCTGCTTGGTAGTTCATGTGTAACATGAATCTAGTTGTAGATTGCTTGGACCTCTTCTGTTTGGGATAATGTAAGTACCAATCAAATAAGGATATGTAAAGCTGACTAAGGCTAGTTTTTAGAACTGATCGAAGGATCATAGGCTGTGCTTAAAGCAATTGAATGGGTAGCAGAGAAGGAAGAACAACCATTTGACTTTGGCACATGAGGTGGCTGGTTTCGCTAGGGCTTTTGTCTTTAATAATATTGTAGGTCCAAAAAATATGCACCCATGGATCTTGCTCGTTTATTTTCTTTTCATGACATCATAAATCTACAAAGTATTCTGACTAGCTTCTGCTCATTTTGCATGTGCAGATGCTCTAGGAGCACCAAGGCAATGGTGGTTTGGCGGGGGTACAGATTTGACCCCTGCTTACATTTTTGAGGAGGATGTCAAGCATTTCCATTTGGTATAAACACCCTGACCAATAATTGTTGATACTCATGGTAAAACAGTATGACTTCCTAATTGGATCATCAGTTGCTTAAATCTAATAAATAAATCAGTTAAAGCAGGAGTCACTTTTTGAATTTCTGCAAGTTGGTGGGATCTTTGCTTTTCATCTATTCTGACATTAACGTTTGTTTCTATTGGTTTTTGGAAGAAAGGGCTGAGAATTGACTTTCTTATTAGAAAAAATAGATTTTCACTGTTTAATTTTATTTGCATGTTGTAGGTCCAAAAGGGTGCATGTGACAAGTTTAATACTGACTTTTATCCTCAATTCAAAAAATGGTGTGATGATTATTTCTACATCAAGGTAATGCTTCTATATATTGCTGTTTATCTTACATGTGGATAGTATATCATGATGCTGATGCATCTATTCTTCATTAATGCCTGATGCCTAGAAAAGCCAAAAATTGAATGGCTTAATTATTGCAGGGAAAAATATTTAATCATGAAATTAATATGTGTCCATCTGGTGAAAGAGATGGCAAATGTAGACTTTAAGAAAGTTTGACTATTTGAAATTATAGTGCAAAAATGTTTTTGCATGTAGTGCATTCAAACACATATTTTGAAGTGATAATGTTTTTGTAATGGAAGAGCATCAATGATGGATCACATTATTTTCTTAATGTCTCATTATATATATGTCGAGATGAGAATTAATTGTTTATAAAAAGTGGGATATCATCACCACAAATACATGGACAGACGTGATGACTGGAAAATTTATTTGGTTTAATGCTTTCAAAAGGATAATTTTGATGCGATAATAGTTTTAATGGAAGAATGATTAGTGGCAGGTCGCATTATTTGCTTTATGTTACGCCATATATGATATGTTTGGATGATAAATAGATATTTATGAAGATAATGGTTATGGTAATTTTCCTTTTTTTTAATGTCATATTCTATTTTGGATCCATTGAACTTCTGCATTTTGTTAGTAGTTGAATCTGCTATTTTCATTTTCATTGTTATAATATTTCATGCAGCATCGTGGGGAGAGGCGCGGTCTTGGGGGTATATTTTTTGATGATTTGAATGCCTATGATCAAGAGATGCTTCTTTCCTTTGCTACAGGTAAATTCCTGGAAAGTTGACCCTTACCAATGTGTAATCCATGTACCAGATGCTGGTTTTATGCCCATCGCTTTTATGTATTAGCGAATGTACTTATAAGACTGAAATAGGGCAAGCTCTCTGCATGCAGAAAGTGCTAGAGGTTTTCATGTCTTTGTTTACTGATGGGATTGTTGAATGATGGCAGAGTGTGCAAATTCTGTGGTTCCGGCATATATACCCATCATAGAGAGGAGAAAGGACATGCCATTTACAGACAGACACAAGGCCTGGCAGCAGCTGCGCCGAGGACGCTATGTAGAATTCAACTTGGTAAAGTACCCGAAATGAATATTTCAAGAGAAATATAAACCAGAATTTATTCTAAATTTTTCCGTCTATATAAGTGAAGGTTTATGATCGGGGAACCACATTTGGTCTCAAGACTGGTGGTAGGATTGAGAGTATACTTGTTTCACTTCCATTAACTGCACGGTGGGAATACGACCACGTGAGCTCTCTGGCTACTTGTTCTTGTTTGAATGTCTTTTTCATTTTTATATTTTTTATGAGCGTCCTTATGTGAAAGAATAACGTGAAGTAAATGCCAATTGTTTCTGTTTGCAGCAACCAGAAGAAGGATCTGAGGAGTGGAAACTTTTGGACGCCTGCATCAACCCCAAGGAGTGGATCTGAGTTTTTCATTTTACCAACTTCTGTAGAATTTAAGCTTATTTTTTGTGTTGCTTCTTTTCTTGTTACTATTGTTTTTTTCCAATTTGTGTAATTTTTTAATTCTAGGCTTGATCTAATGACCCAGCATGTTTGATATCTATTTTGGATAAAGATGGCAATTAATGTCATGATGCATCTATTTGTGGCTTTCTTAGTCCAAACTACATGGAGTACGTCAAGTTGTACTGTTCTTTTGTTGAGATACAAGCAAAACCTTTGCGTTGCTCTATACACGGTAAAGAAATAATCTGTTTCCGGGTTTGTTACATCATCATCATAATTCTGCATCCCTTTGCGTTGCACCCATCATTGTGGTTGTGGCATGAACCCCAGCCTGCAGTCAGCACCACCGCAGTCGGCTCAAGTAATGAGCTAGGCAACTATATCTGGATTCCGGCCTCACTATCATTCACCTCCAAGTCTAGGATAAATTTTGGAGCACTATATAGCAAAATACGGCGCTACCGTTCAGTGGTAGGGGAAGTCGTCCCTTGGAGCATCCACACCCCTTATCTTCCTCTTCAGCGCAGAAAGCAATCACCAGGTGTTCTCTATATCCCCGCGGATTTTATGTTTATAGGAAATTGATTATATAATAATGTGACCGTTGAGGGTTGAATCCAGACAATCAACTCTGGCAAAAACAAAGATCTCATCAACCAATTTTCAAGAAACAATTCCTTAATTTTCCTTTTAATTGTTCTTCTGAATCTGTGTCCGCCGTATCATGTTGGTCAGGTTTGGGTGGACCGTGGCGATTGAGATCATTGAAATTGAAAGACATAAGCAAACCCGATTCGTGAAAGCAATACAAGCAGAGACTCCCCCGTAGGTGCTGCTGCTGCTGCTTCTTTTTTATTTTTTTGGGGTGGTGCAAGCAAGCAAGAGGCGTTTGTCTTAATCATAAGCTCGCCTCTTGTGTTTTTAATTGATTGCAATTTACGTGAGAAAATACCAACAAAATAAAATCTTCAGAATACATGGTACACGCAAAAGCATAATCGGCGGTAAGCCCTCAAGCCAAATAGCATGAGGAAACGTACAGATATACGTTCAAGGCCATTCAAAATGGTAAGGTTACAATTCAAAATTAGCAAAACAAAAGTAACAACTATTCTAATCCACGGCGTTGTGCTGCAACTACGGCCATTCCGTTTAAAAGACCGGAATTCAGCTGCACTCCATGTACGAATCACCATGAGAAACTATAGAGAACCTACAACACTGGTATGGCTTTACACATATAAATGCTAATGCTGATGATTCACTCAAATCGCAAAATATCACACTCCTAAGCTTGCTAATCACTCAAACATGTAAACCATTCCCATTGCAGTAAACGCCATCTATTGACCCATTAGCTAACTTAGTTGCATTTTCATAGTGATGTGTTTTTAATACAGGGGAACCATTGCTCATCCTGCATGTCTTTGTTGTACCTTTCTTCAAAAGATTATCCAGCTGGCCACAAGCTGCCGCTACAAGTCCTGTGGCGGAAAGGAGGAAAAACAATGTCAAATTTTAATTCCTTCAGCAATTTCTCTTATGCTTTATCTGAATCAAAGCACTGATGTAAGATTATTTTGCATTTTTAAGAAATAAGAATGCAAGCCAATAAAAGAGCGTTTCATCTGGAAGTAACAACACACTGAAAATTGATCTCCCGGTCCAGATATGAACAGAGGACTCTGAATATTACAGCAACAGTAAAGTCCATTCTACTTATTGGGAAAGCAGATTTTTCATATTATAAAAAAAAGAAAAGAAAAGAGAAGGCAATAGAAAGCACCTAAGAAAAGAGCGGAAGGCTTTCCTGGCCTTGATTTAAACTCAGGGTGAAATTGAACACCAACAAAGTAAGGATGATTAGGCAGCTCAACAATCTGCAACAGGAAGTTGATAACTTTACTTGAACACCAAAAATCTAAAGAGTAAAGCAGCAATCAGAAACTGGCAGCCGGTAGCCACCATAATATGACAAAAAGAACTACCTCCATGCGACGACCACTTTCATCTTTGCCAGTAAAAGAAAGACCAGCTTCTTCAAGTTGCTGAACCATATCAGGATTTACCTACACAAGATTAAGCTAAAATTTCAACATGAAACACTATAAATCCATCATGAAGATATAATGCATTTTAATAATGAGATCTATAAAATATTAATATCCATATAGCTACAGAAATGGTGGTTCACACACCTCATATCTGTGTCGATGCCTCTCATCAATAAAACTCCGATTACCGTATCTGACCAAAAATATTAGAACCAATTAGATATTGAGAGGCAACCGTCAGGACACCAGCCATATTCTTTTTATGTATTTCTCCTCAAACTGATTTAGACTTTATTACTAGAGCTCTAATCAATTGTAAAACAAGGTTGGGATATGCCACAACATGTCTACAAGCACGCACTTGGTAGCATGGCCGGAAAAAGTGGGGGCAGATATTCACGATATTCATGGGAGGACCAAAGATAGAGCAAAACAAGAACAATCAACATCATGGGTATAAAGATGTTGCTATCTCGCTGCTGGTACCAGAAACTTGAAAGATCATATCAAATGTTACTGAAATAGCCCTTTTCATCCCATAACCTATTACGGTATAAGGAATGAACAGATATACCAAATCAATTTTCAGCATTATGGTGAAAAAGAGAAAACTCGTCCTCGTACTCGAATCATTTGAAGATTTTTCTGCAGAACTATGGGTTCAAGGCCAAAGCTCAAAATTCATAGTTTGGACTCAAAACATTGAGGTCACGTTTTACCAAACTAGGGAGTAACGGTGTGGATGATAAAAGATTGAAAGTTTAAATTTGAAAAGGAAATATTTTGAATTCTTTTAACCTCAACTGAATGAGTATTCAGCATTAATTTTTAGAATTTTAGGCTGCTGTCACATTCTGCATAGTTTAACTTAGGTTATGTAAATGTTATTTGAGTTTTATATGGAGTTCTTAGGTATTGAAATAGTGTTAGAATTAATTAACAACTAACTTCCTATTTAGAATCAAGGTTTTCTTGTACAAGAAGTCTTTTTGGTCTATGTGTGCGCTGTAGTTTTCTTATTTCAATTTATTAGTAATGGAAATTCATATTATATTTTTCTCATTATATGCTTCAACCTTTGACCCAGTGAAGCATTTCCTATCTTCTTCTTCTTCTTCTTCTTCTTTCTATAATGCTTAAAAATGAGTTGATTTATATTTTTTTATGTTTAAAAAGATTTATTTTTTTAAAATATATATATTTTATTAATTTTAAAATGATAGTGGCTATCATATATCACATCAAATTTGAATTTGATTGATATGGTAATAGAATAAGAGGGTAAATTTAGAAAAAAGTTGAAAATGAAAATAAGGAATATTTTTAGTGAAAATGGTTAGAAGTTGATAGCTTTCTATTTTCATTTTGTGCTGATAATGAAAATGAGTAGTGAAGATATAAACAAACAGGCTCTTAGACACTGCATTTGTCCATGTTTCTAAGATCTCACGCTACAGAAAGACCCTAACAATGCCATCCAAGAACATATTAAAACCATTTCCTTTTTCTTTTTGTACGAGTGGTAAGGAGTGCAGAGGCAGACACGAAAACTCACAGCTTTGCAGATTTACTTGAGGTCCCCTGAAAGTATGTCCTCCTTGATCCAAGACGCATAGTGCCTCCCATATGGGTTTTTGAACCCTGCCAAATAACACCAACATGAGAGTTGACAATTAATGAAATCGATCTGAATGGATGAATTGATGAAACTGATTAGATATATAATTCAATCTCCAAAAACAATTGCAAGACCACCTCCGGCATGAAAATAACACAAGGGTTCCGAGTGTCTGGATCAAATTCTGTGCTGTTCGCATTGCTTAGTCCGAGGACAGATCGCGCAATCTCAATGACGGCAATTTGCATTCCTAGACATATCCCAAGATACGGGATCCCGTTTTCACGGGCATACTTTGCAGCCAGAATTTTACCCTCCACCCCTCTGTCACCAAAACCTCCAGGAACTAATATGGCATCTGCCCCCTGTTAACCAAGAATTTGTCAGAGGACAGAAAAGGATCAACAATAAAATGTAATGCAACGTAACCTATAAGCAGAAATCAAATAGCAGACAACACTATTAAAGAGTAAACAGTGCAGACCTCCAACAATTTCCAGGCATTTTTATAAGAATCTGGATTCTGCAAGAGACATAGCCAAGCTGTGAGATACTACATACAGGAATCCAACAGAGAATTATAGCAAGAAATTTACCTCTTTGGCAGTCGCATCTTCAAGATCACTAGCCGGTACCCAATCTATGCATAATTTCCTATGACATGCAACGGAAGCATGCAAAAGAGCCTACAAACATTTACCAAGGCACATCTCAGCAAATCATTATGTCATCATAAGACATCTTTGATAAATCCCATATACATAAAAATGACAAAGAATCTGGTGGAAGCATTCATTTCTCCAGTTATAACATGAATTTACTGAAAATGGAATCACATCATGAGAGAGAAATAACCATGAAAACTACAGCCAATTGGCATGCTTGCAAAGTGATAATTATTCATATGCACACATCCATACAACATTAAATGGGATATCAACAAATTCAATCAAACTGTTATCATTTAATCTAATTTATTAACACAAACAATTTATGAAGAACCAACGCAAAGAGAGAATGAATAAGGGGGAATCAGAAATTGATAGCCTTCAGAAACTAGCGGAAAGAAAGAATTCTTTCCTTCATTCCTTCCTTTACAAAAAGAGTAGATTTAATTATCATCTGTCCTATTAGAAATAGGATTAACTAGCGATTCCAAAGGAACTGGAGTTGCATTCTTTTTCTATTTCCATTCAAGAGTTCTTATCTGTCTCCACACATCATTGAGACCCCGAAAAATGTACAAATTCCTTTTTTTAAGGGCATATATAAGATTCGTCACTATAAAAAAAAAATAGAAGGTAAAGTTATGGATAATGATTTGATTCCGCGAATGCCAATTTTCTTGACATACCTTGTCTTAAGATAAGTCCATAAAACGAGCTCTGGAGCAATTCGGAGATCATTTGCTTAAAGTTGGCGTTCTAGAGTTCATTTCTTAACAACTTAAGATTGCAAAATAGAAAAGTGATATGTAGAAATATCATTTAATTATCGGATTATGTTTAGTTGAAAAACAAGGTAATCCAGTTGAATTAATCAAGAACAGACCAAATAACAAACACTTTGTCGCTTTTCATCTACTGATTAAATATTTTTTGAACATCTGATGGATTATATGTAATACTCCGAGATAACATGTTTGATACTCACACGTTATTTAAATATAATGCCTTTTGAAAACAGCTTTACATAGCTCAATAAAGCTATTGAATAAATAATATTTTAGATACAGTCAGCATTTTAAGAAGATCACTCATTTTGCAATTCAAGATAACATTTTCACTGGTCCCAAACAACAAAAAGATAACATTTGAGATACAGCAGTTTACCTTTAGCACAGAAAGATAAGAATCTGCAAGCCCAGTGTACTTTCCAACCATAGCAACCCTAACCTGTCAAAGGAAGGCAGGGCATTCAGAATTCCAAGGCTACACAAGAGCACTTAAATTTAAATTTATAAAAATGACGTAACCTACAGGCTCATTCAACAGATCGCACAGATCTGTCCTAGATGTCCATTCCTCCAATGCAGGTTCCCTAGAGTCACTACACATAATATAGTTAAAATATTAATTCCAACTAAAGCGAGACAGTATGGGGAAATTGAAACCAGCTGGAATTCTCCTAATTGAAATAATGGAAAAGTCAATGGTTGCTTGACGAACCTATTGAGGTTCAGGACCTTCAAAATTGCCTCATGGGCCTTCTGGTCCTGAATTGAAAGATAAAAAGAACAGATGGTAAGTGTCTGTCAAATTCAAAAGTAAAACAATATTTCTGTGAAGGTATAGCACAACTTACTCTTAAAAGCAAAGGTATACGCCAGATGTTGGAGACATCATAGAGAGTGATAATGTTCTCTATCTAGGAGGCAGGAAAAATATTCATCAACAAAATGTCAAAATAGATTCTTTGACCAGCACATAAGTTGTTATGTACAAGATGTTGCAATATTTTTCTAAACAAGATACCGGAACATGGCAAAAACGAGAAAGCTTTTCCTTGACATTTCCACCAAGTTCCTGCACAATGAAGTAAAGTTTAGCAAAAGATATAGCCCATGGCAAGAAACATATAACTTCATAGGACAGCAATGTGAGGGAGATTGGGGGCTGTAAAATACTCGCAAAAATTCAAAGGCAAAGCTCTTCTATGCTCAAATATTATTCAATTCACTAAACTAGCTGAGTTGAACAGCCAAAGCTCGGTTACGCTCAATTAGAATAAGCCCCTGGAGAGAGAGAGAGAGAGAGAGAGAGAGACCGTTGTGCTGCGGCATGCTAAAATATTTGGAGTCAGGCCCAAGATCCTTAGTCCCCTAACACTGTGTTGAGTTGGCTTTGTTTTCTGCCCACGTAAATACCAAATGCCACACTCTTGTTATGCAAAGAATTTGCTACTGCAAAAGACACATAAGATATCCACAGAAAACTTCACCTGCTCACCAACGACAGTTAGAACAGGCACCAAGCTGACATGTGTCAAGCAAAAATTTCCAGCGCCTGAGAAGATCAAGTGGTCAATCGGAGACAAAATCCTAAATAAAGCTTTTTGAGGAAATCAGCATTGATGATTCTCCTGTTTTTGCATATTTTGATGAGCAAGACACAGAAACATAATCATACCTACACGATATGAAAATTGTCCAAGAGCCTCAATGAAGGGCATTGATTCAATATCCCCTGCAACAAGAAAGAAGCTTTGTTAAGATAACCAAATGCTATAGAATAATGAAACCAATTTTATACAAGAAGTCTTGCTTACCAATAGTGCCACCCAATTCTATCACACAAACATCAGCTGGACCCTCTTTCCCGTCCACCGGTATGGCAGCAACACGTTCAATCCATTCTTGAATTGCATCAGTTATGTGAGGTACAACCTGAACAAGGCAACTAGTGAGTGAAATTGTGCAATAGTGCAACACAAAGGGTCACACTAAGAAGAAGTTGCACAAGACAGAGTACCAGACCTGGACTGTTTGCCCCAGATAATCTCCCCTTCTCTCTTTGTCAATAACAAACTAAAGTCCAGAAATGGAGCACTTTATCAAGTCAATGTTTGGCCAAGTTGATGACGACCTTAAAAAAGCATTGAAAAAAAATATAATTACATCCAAAAAACAATCAGTCTCAATACTTGCCTGGTAAATTTTTCCAGTAGTTATATTATTATCTCGTGTCAACTTTATATCCAGAAACCGCTCATAGTTTCCGAGGTCCAGGTCCACCTTCAAAAAGAAATTCAAGTCAACTTTTGTTGGTACAGAACATGCCATTTTGAAAAGATTTCAAGCAACATTCAGATGCAAGCATACATGCCATAGAGAACATATAGCACCTACAGTCTTACACAGTGGTAGTTTAGTGGAAGCTAGACTTTTCCAAAGAAAAGAAGCAGGTAACATTGAAAATCCAAAAAACAGAAGATAAAATTGAACAAGCAAATGAAAAGCAGAAGGCAAGGTTTTGTATTAAATTTCCCGTGGATGAAATACACCCCTACCCATCAGACTCCTAAATAGATGAGGCACAGAACACAATATGTACTAGCCCCAATTCAGTCAACAAGTCAATTTGACCTAATGTTCAAAGTTAGATAAGCTGAGACAATTTTACGTAAAGGATGGTTTCTAACCTCCCCACCATCATCTAGAACAAATACTTCTCCGTGTTCGAAAGGTGACATCGTTCCAGCATCAGTATTCAAATAAGGATCTGAATAATGGGAAAAAAAGAAAGAGAGAAAAACGAAAAATTAGTTTCTTCATTAAAGGAAAGTGGAGATAAGCTTGGGGAGAGTGTGCTAAGGGAGGTGTAGTTGTTCCACTCCCCTCATACTTCTGCAGAGGGGGTATAAATAGACCAAATCGAGAAAATAAAAGATGAACAGATAGAGCGGAGAAATAGAAAAAAGAGAAACTTTGCCAAGAAGTTGTAAATTAAAGAAAAATTTAAGCAAGAAAATGAGGAGGGACATTGTGGATGGCGCTGAAAACAAGTAAACAGAACATATTTAGCCATACAAAAGAAAATAAGTTGCTCCTTCTGTAGAGCTCTCACGGACCAAGAAAAGAGCATGATACCAGGAACATATCATTGAAGTAGTTTGTGATTTTGCCAGCGGTCAGAAGTATGAAACCAGAAGACGATTGTGGTGCTACAGAAAGTGAGGGATTGGTTTAATCTTTTAAGGTGAGTGACAATAAAAGCCAGTGACCTTTTTTTTTTTCCTTTCTTTTTGTATCCTTGAAAAGGCTAAAGAGGACCCAAAAGAGTGGTGCGTGTTGCAGTAAAACCAAACAATAATATCATCTTTGTATTGTTGGTTGTTTCTGCTTGGTATTTCTCCGGACATTGCAAATGACGAACAGAAGAAGCAACAGTGATGGGGAGAGAGAGAGAGGGGCGGGGAACAACAAACCAAAAAAAAAAAAA
>JACGDI010005725.1:0-14683 GCA_014898725.1 Jacaranda copaia | reverse complement strand
TTGGGTCACATCGTGGAGCGAGGGAGAATTCGTATGGACCCAAAGAAAGTATAGACTATTCAGGAGTGGCAGCCTCCCAAGAATGTTTATGAGGTGCGATCATTTCTTGGGCTGGCAAATTACTATCGGAGATTTGTGAAGGGCTACTCTAAGATAGCACGACCCCTCACCGACCTCACAAAGAAGATTGAGTCTTGGAATTGGACATCCCAATGCCAAGCAGCATTTGAAGGACTGAAAAGAGCTATGGTGTTAGACCCTGTGTTGGCTCTCCCAAACTTAATGAAGATATTTGAAGTAGAGATCGATGCTTCAGATTTTGCTCTTGGGGGAGTGTTGATTCAGGATGGGCATCTTATTGCTTTTGAGAGCTGCAAGTTGAAGGAAGCAGAGAGACGATACTCCGCGCATGAGAAGGAGTTGCTGACTGTAGTTCACTGCCTCAGACTATGGCGGGCACTATTTGTTGGGCTCTCCTTTTGTGGTTAGGACAGATAATACTGTAGTTAGTTACTTCATGAGCTAATCCAAACTGATTGGTAAGCAGGCACGGTGGCAAGAGTTGTTGGCAGAATTTAACTTTTTCCTGGAATACCATGCCGGGACGAGTAATCATGTGGCCGATGCCTTGAGTCGGAGGTGGACCATACGAGGGTGGTAGCTGCTTTATCCTCGAGTGCAGTTACTACTTCTGTGAAAGACCGAATACGGGAGCTTCTACCGAAGGATCCTGCAGGGTAGTATTTGGTTGATCTTGTCGAGAAGGGAAAAACTTGGCAGTTTTGGATAGATGAAGGACTTTTGATGACCAAAGAAAACCACAAGTATATACCCAAAGGTGGGGACCTGAGAAAATCATTAATTTTGGAATGCCATGACACTCTGTGGGCGGGTCACCTCGGAGCTGAGCGCACCTATGCCTTAGTGCACATATCATATTATTGGTTGCAGATGCGGGATGATATCGAGGTGTATGTCCGCACTTGTTTGGTGTGCCAACAAGATAAATCGGACCATCAAAAGAAACCAGGCTTGCCAGAGCCACTGCCTATTCCCCAGCGACCTTGGGAGAGCATATCTATAGATTATATAATTTGGTTGCCTAAGGTGGGAGATTTGGGGACTATCATTGTTGTGGTAGATTGGTTCTCGAAGTATGCTACTTTTATTACAACCCCTAAACATATTACAGCAGAAGGGACAGCTCATCTCTTCTTCAAGCATATTGTCAAGTATTAGGGACTGCCGAAGGATATTGTCAGTGATCGTGACTCCCAATTTACTGGCATATTTTGGACTGAGCTCTTCAAACTTCTCAGATCTAAACTGAACATGAGCTCGAGCTACCATCCACAATCTGACGGTCAAACCAAGCGCTTCAATTCTATGTTGGAGGAATATCTTCGACACTTTGTGAATGGCTCTCAGAAGGATTGGGTGAAGCTTTTGGATGTTGCTCAACTGTGCTTTAATGCCCAAAAGTGCTCTACCACCAATAAGAGTGCTTTTGAGATTGTGACATGGGTAGCAACCGCTACTCCCTCACACTCTGGACTCCCCACAGGGTGCATGATCTCCTCTCGCAAGGAGTTTCTTGCAGGACTGAAACAGAATGTTGATCTAGCCTGAAGCTACCTCGAGAAAGCTCAAAAGTGGATGAAGAAGTATGCATACCAAAATCGTCGCTTTAGTGAATTCCAAGTGGGAGATATGGTATTGGTAAAGGTCCCCGACCCAAGACAGTCAAAATCAGCTAGGGGGAGAGACCCTCGCTTAATGCAGAAATATATTGGACCGTTGCCTATCATTAAATGCATCAGAAAGGTAGCTTATAGAATAACGTTACCTGACTGGTGGAAAATTCACAATGTCCTCCACGTGAGCCAGCTCAAGCCTTACCATGCAGACCAGGAGGACGCATCTCGGAACAAACCTAGCTGCCCACAGTTGACGTTGACGAAGAAAGAGAAGAGGGTGGCAGAAGCAATTCTAAATCACCGAGTAACTGGTACTGGAAGCCCAAGGCAGATGGAGTACTTGGTGAAATTGAAGGGATGTAGCAGTGAGGAGAACACTTGGGAGCAGGTGATGGACCTCAGGGCGTTCAAACCTCTATTGGAGGCACACCAGGCCTCAATGTCACCGAGGACGTCGCCATCTCAGGTAGGGGAGAATGTCTAGGGTCGCCCTTGCCCTCGGGTTCCTTGACCACCCACTGGGCACTCAGGCCGCCCTTTCGGCCCCTCAATCAACCTGTATCAATAGACTTGCACTCCAAGGAGTTCATCTACCGTGTCCTAGGTATAGGCCTTTCCTTTTGTTTTCTCTCTTATAAATATGTAGGTAAGATGCTGCCGTTTTGTTGTAATTTTCAGCTTTTCAATATCTAGTGCTGTCACAATAGAAATATTTTTTTAGCCTATTATAGGGGGGAATGTGTAGTTGAAGTTGAGATGTACTGTACTTTGCTAGAGTCCCTCTCAACGTCTGTCGTTGCTTTGGCAATTGTAAATATTGTAATGCTATTTTCATCAATGAATGCAAGCTTTCTTTCCAATTGATCGTGCCTCTTAAAGCTTTCTTATTTGCTAACGGTTATTGAGCTTAACGGTGGTTGGGCTCTTATTGGTAGACGGTTATCGAGCTTGATAGTAGTTGGGCTCTCGTTGGTTTTGTTACCGAGTTTTTGGCGGACGTAGCTCCCGAGCGGCCAGCTACTAGCCGCACAGTGCGGTACTGTACATACTCTTAAAGAGCGCCCTGTAAGACCACGTCACCCTCCACTCTGTCCCCCGCATAATTGCTACTGGTAGCCCAAAAACTGTCAAGTTTTGGGTTGGGTGGCTGGCTCTTCAACAAAAAACTAGCTTTAACTAATAATCCCTTTCTTATGTAGGATACATAATATTTCTTTATAATAGTTTATTCTTTATTCAACTCCTCTCTCTTTGTCTTGCCAATTCTGATTATTTTGTATTGATATTTATTTTAATTGTAACTACAGGCTTGCTTTGAATTTTATGTGAAAACCTTATAAATGATAGTAAACTATCATTTTTCAAAATATTATTTGTATAATCATGTTGTATAAGCACCTTAAATTATCTTATAAGATGATTGATAATGTATAAAATGTGAAAAGGTGTTTGATATTTTTTTTTTTAAAAAAAACAATTTATAAATTTTCAAAATAAAATGTTAGAATTTTATAAGTCCTTTTAAAAAGATAAGGAATTTATTTTGATTGATCATTTTAATTACAAAATTTTCACCATTAGCTTCTTAAGAGCTTCATTATCTTATTTTACTCAAACACGTAAAAAACTTATTTTAGAATAAGATATGACATTCTATAAATTTACAAAATATCTTATAAAGTGCTGAAATTTATAATTTTTTTTATATAAATTAATTGAATTCCCTATTACTCTCAAATTGGTAAATAAATTAATTGAACACCCTATTGCTCTCAATTTGGAATTCCAAGGTTTGGAAAAGTTTCATTGAAATTTTGGCGACAAAACAGACGAACCAGATCGGATATGCTCTTTGTAAAGTGTAAAATGCGACTTTGTAGAAATTATTCAGGGAATTTTCAGTTGATGATGGATCAACGAGAAATATTAAATGGCTATCGAAAAGATGGGCCAGCGCAGCGCAGAGGTTAGAAGAAAAGGATATTCCAAATAGAATTTATAATGAATATAAATCAAGTTTTGGATTGCACTGGCTTTCCGAAAGTTCAATCGAAAAGGTTAAAAAAGTGGAAAAAAGAAACAAGAGGATGGTGTGGTTGTAACCGAGAGATATGGTCAAAGCTCCAAAGGATATAAGTGCGGGAATCCTTATATTACAAGAAAAGCCACCAAACACGATTGAGCTATGGCCCATACTTGTTTGATTGCTTAATTCAGGTTGGGGACGTAATATGATTGCAAATCTTTATTTAATTTCATACTTTATAATTGAAAGAAGCGGTTGGTTGTTTCCCGTTTTGTTTTATACCAACGGTTGATGGGGTCCTACTCCCATATGCATATTCACAAGCTCTTATTTTGATGACCAAATTTACGAATAATTTAACTAGGTAAAAAATGAGAAGGGACCAAACTAAAAGAGAATTAACGGCTTATTTTCCGATATTTTGGGGAATTTTTTTTCAACTCTCAAAAAAATTTCAAAATACAAACACATTTTCCAAATTTTTTCTTAAACTAATATAATTTTTTATCCAAAACCATTCACAGTTCACCCAAAAAATCCTACACCCTAAAAAGCACGCCCACCTTCTCATTTTTTCACTTCATCTTCCACATAACTTATTTAATTTTCACTCACTCACTTCACTCACTCACTTCACTCACTCACACACACACACACATACATACATGAAAATATTAAAATTTTTACTAAAAAAATTTTAAAGCTTAATCATCGAGAGAAATTAATTAATTAAATAATTTATTTACTAAATAATATATTAAATTAATTAAATTATTTATTAATTAAACAATGTATTTGTTATATTTAATATATAAGTATTAATTAAATATTATATTTATTCATTTAATAAATAATTTCAGATGTTTTAATTTGATATAATAAATAAATTAATCTTCTTAAAAAAATATTCATTAAATATTAATATTTATATTTATTTAAATTATTATAAAAAAATTAATTAGAGTGTGGTATTTATTCAATAATCTATCAAGTTTAATAAATTAATATCAATACATTTAAAATAATTATTGAGAAAATTAATTAAAATTAAGTATTATTAATTAAATTAATTTATTGAGTTATTTAAATAACTTGTTATGTATATATTAATTATGTTTTACATTTCACATATGATTAAATATTATGCTTATTTGTTTAATAAATAATTTAAGATGATTTAATTTTATATAATATAAAATTATTTATTTTTTTAATTTGATGAATCGTTCTTTGGTCTTTTATATATATTTATTTATTTTGTTTAAATAAATAACTAATTTTTATTTATGCATACATTATAAATAATAAATAGTTAAATAACTATATTTTAAGAGTAAATAATAATTAGTTTATAATTAATGTATAATAATTAAATTTTTTTATATAAGCCGATATCAATAATTATGATATTAGCTAATTTTTTATAATTAAACTATTTTATAATTTCATAAATAATTAATATTTATTAATAAATATTTCTAAATAATACATCATTTGCTAATGTTAAATTCTTAAAAATATAAATTTTAAAATAAAGCCCTAGTTATATTAATTACACATAATTTTATTACAACAATATATCAATTATTTTATACACACACATATCATCCAATTATAAATATACATACATATAAAATATATTACATAAAAAAATTACTTTCACTGTATAAACCCAATAAAAAAGTAATGGATTTGACTCAATAGTAAAGTTGGCCTCTCTTCAAAATATAAAGAAACAAAAATTCATTTTCAAATTATTTTTTTTATATTTTTCCAAAATGAAAAAGAAACACGTTCTAAGTACACAAAGCATATGTAGTATTGAATTGGATAAATATGATATTAAATTAATATATATAACCGAATACCTTAAAATAAACGGGGCCTAAAAATATGAGATTAACTTGACATTGTGCACATTCCTCATTCGAACTGTAGTGGCTCGTCTTCAAATTCAAGGGGGAGTTCTTTTGCATATCTCCAAAGGCATTATTTGGATTACTATGATAAAGGGATTTAGTTGATATTTTTTAGTTCCCCAATAATTTTGATGTGAGTTATTGAAATTTTCTTTTAATTATAATCAATTATGTAAATTGAGCCAACAAATCCGATTGGCCCTGAAAATAATGACATTAAAATTGTTAAGGATCCCATTGAATATTAAAATGAGAATAAATGTAGTAGTTAGACAGTAAAAGATACTGCATATATGAAAACACATCAACGAATTTATTTATAGTGATTTTATTTAACAGAATATGTTGTCCACGTAATCATATTCAAATTTATTAAAAACTAATAATGTTAAGAATTCTATTTTATTTGAAATTGATCGCTTTAAAAAATAAAAAATAAAATTATGATTCCCTTAATGACCATTGATCATTATTAATAATAGCATCGTGGCAATACCACATTAAAGATATATTTGTAGGTATTGCGGATTGAATTCAAATAGCTCAAACTCATTTTCACAGAGAAATAACAACTTTATCTTGCAGTTGTTTCCGGTACTCCATGTACATGGATGAATATTAAATAGCCTATAGCCTAATCTAAGACGTCGTATTTGTCCAAGTCAAATCCCTACCCATGGATATACTAAATAATAATAAGTAACAGAGTAATACTTAATACTTACTGCTAATAATAGACTAGCACTAATGCGCGACTCGTGAGAGAGAGAATGAGAAATAGGAATTACAGGACCGCATGTGTAACGAGGATGACTGAATTTCCTAGAGGAGGGCGGATGTCACACGTGGAGCTGAGTAGCTCCATCCCCGCCTGCCGTTGCGCCGCTTCGATGTAATCGTCATCGTCGATGTCAATGTAACTACCAAGTGGACCCGCCCCCTCACTTGCCACACGTCAGTTCTGCGTGTTTCCACATCAGATCTGACGACGTTACATACAAGATACTTACCAGTCCTTCATTGGTTGTTGCTTAATTAATCGTGGGCCTCGCTTTTTCCTTGCTTGCTCCTTTACCTCGTTCGGAGGTAACGGTAGGGGCCAGGGCCGGGCCCCCCTCTCTAATCTCTAATCCTACCACATTAAATTATATTATCTAATACCATTACTTCTCTCCTACAATATCTATTAGTCTTGATACTGTGGGAGCCACAATTTTACCTAAGTGTGAATCCTTTGAAAATGAAACATGAATGGACTTTTATTAGTTATTACCCATTTGCTCTTCTCCACGCCCCACCAAACCCCCACTTGTTCACGTCTCTCTTTTATTAATTTCAAATTCAGTACTTCCTTGCTTTCACCGTTTTTCTGTAGCTTTAATGGTTGGTCTTAAATCTATTATTTTTATTTTTTAAAATGTTTAAAATAAATTCTAATTCTTTAAACAATATTAATTTTTTCAATCATTCTTTAATTTTAAATAAATAATGCTATATCAGCGGTTCTCAAATTATTACTTCTGAAAAAATAATACAAAAATAAATAATATTTTTTACTTTTTAATTCTTAATAACTGCATATAACTTTAAAAAGGAGTCATAATATTAGGATAAAGGCAGTGTAATAATAATAGAATAAACTTGGCATTTATTTGGTCTTATTATATTTTTTAAAAGAACAATACATTATGTTATCCATCACTTGTAAGTTAATTAAACGTAATCAATAATTTTTTGATAAATTATACTTATTTAACGTAGGGAAACGCTATAATAATAGATGAATGCGTATGGATTATGATGAACTTTAAACCAAAAGTTTTAAAATTTTGGATCGTAAATAACTTTGTGACTCGTGTAAAACCACGTCAGACTTTGTCCTTTGCAAATTAAACGGTAAATAATTTTCGCTATGAATCTTTCTTGGGGATTTTCTATATCTGTAGATTTCACAACACGTCGTCTTAAGCAGAGGTGGCAATGAGTCACATAATTTATCCATTTGTCTTAATTCCATATTTGAAACCTCTGATTTGACTTTTCATCACCCCATGACTGCAACCACAGTCATTGTTCAAATATGTCAAGCCAAAAACCTCTGGAAAAGACCTACAACTTTCCTTCTGACAATTGTGCATGAATATTATTCGTAAGTAAGTAAAAACATATTAAATATTCTAGAGTATCGATTGAAATATTTTCATATAATATTAATTATTTTTTATTTGTCTCATATTAATGTTCCTAATTCTATATTTGGTTCAGGAATCTTGATAGAGAAAAAAAAAAGAAAATGCTAAGAACAATATTTTTAATTATTTGGCTAGCAAGGAAAATGCTAAAAAAATGAAAACTTAGAGAAAAATAGAGTAGATTTGAGAAAAATGAGTTTTCCTCACAAAATAATGAGGAAAATGAGAGAAAAGTCAATTTGAGCTCTCTCTCCTTCTTCAAAATATTCATCTTTCATTCTGTTTTTCATTATTTTCTTTTACGACCAAATAAGTTTGAGATTTTATATTTCTTTACTTTTGTTTTTCTTTTTTCTAATATTTTGATTTTCTTATTAAATTCTTTAAACCAAATATAGTGTAAAAGAGTTAAAATTAAGTCCACCGGATAACAAAATCCACAAGAACACTATATTATTAAAACAGACGTACCATCATTGCACAGTTAAACATAAATTACTTATGCGTAAAACTTGATTCAATCATGGTGAGAACATGTTAGATTAATCACTTCAACGAATATTGCCACACCTAGTTGGCTAGTTGTGTCCTTTCTCCTCCAAGAGCCATTCCGTGCGATTGTTATAGGATTCGCAATTTCCTTTTTCTTTTCTTTTTCTTTTACACTATATTTGATTTAAGAATTTTGATAAAGAAAGAAAAGTACTAGAAAAAAGGAAAAGAAAATAAAGAGATAAAAAATTTTGAACTTATTTGGTTGTTAAAGAAAATAACGAAAAAAGGGATTGGAAAAATACGAGTGATGAATGTATTGGAGAATAAAAGAGAGTTCAACTAGACTTTTCCTTCATTTTTTTCATTATTTTGTGAAGAAAATTTATTTTTCTTGAATACACTAAATTTTCCCCCAACTTTTTCTTTCTTTATTATTTTCCTTACCAACTAAATAATCAAAAATATTTTTCTTAATATTTTTTTTTTCTTTTCCCCAACCAAAATTCATGAACCAAACATAGTGTTAAAGTTTCTGCAAAGTGTGGCTTAATAGAGAAAACCTGGGAACAGCCTTAAGTTTTTCTATTTATTTTAAATACAGGTGTTGTGGGCCATTGTGTGCCAGAAAAAAGAAAGAAAAAGGAAAAAGGAAAAGATAGTTTTGTTAGTAATGTATTGTTACTTTTTTTTGAATTTTGAAGTCAAAAAATTGTGGGAGACAAAACTACTGATCTCTTTTGTCTCATTTCACATATTCACATTCAACTCAATTTTTAGAGAATACAACACTGCAATCCTTGTTACCACAAATATATTAACTCATTTGAGGGTTTCCAAATTTTTTTAAAAATATATATGTATTAAAAATTCAATAACGTTCAACTTGAATCTTAAACACCACACATTTAAATGTGATGACAATATTATTAAATCAACCAACCACTCCAATATTACTTCATTTGAGTTGAAGTTTAAAATTTTCACAGTGTTATAACATTATATATTTAAAATCAAATAATATTTTATTATATGTTCTACTTTATGAATATGTGTATTCATGATACTGGCAATAAAAAATCTGAACTAAAACTATAACCCTATTATCATTATGGGCAAATTTTGACCATATACTACCCATCCTCATAATTTTTTTCCGCACTTTTACTATTTTTATCAATTACTACACAATTACTTGCACTTCAAACAGTTTGTTTTATTATATAAAATAGGACAAACTTATCATGCAAAGTTTGACTTGGAGTACTCAATCTCATTTTTATCTTCCTTTCAAAACATTGACCCTGTTTTTTCGTTGTTGTTGTGGTACCAAATTTCACTATGACCCTTAAATATTACATCCATATCTACCATATAAAAGGGTTTTGGAGAGTTTGTGGAGCGGGTTCAATTGAGCAATCAACATAACGAGGAGAAGCTCCTTGCTATAATCCTTTTCCCTTCGCTATACTAAAATATATTTCAATGGGCCACAATTATGAACTGTTTTTATTTTTCTCCGCTTTATCACTCAAAGACTGATAATTTCATAAGATTGATCTCCAACAAGAATTTAAAAAATCTCTAATAATATCTGGTAATTAACATAAATTTTCAAGTATACCTACAACTTATAAGAATATCACTGGAATAAGCATTCTAATATGAGATGTATGGTGGACTTGATGTTGAATATTTGTATAATACAATTTTAACAATTCAGTTACATATTATATAGCATGATACAGTAAGTATGGCACATAACACACCATTATTTGAAATGAATTTTTCTTTATTCCCAACAGAATTGAAAACTATAACATATTGCTTTTAACCCATTTATCATCAAAATGACTTCTCTATTAATCACACAAAGAGCTTTAAAATCACATTGATATATGATAGAGCAATATGATGCCCAACTCAGTTAGAGTACAAGAAAAAAGAAACTAGAGATTAAGTGGCCATTTGGTTTTATTTTCAAGGATCATTTTCACATTTTTTACTGTTTTAAATTTAGAATACATCATCTTATACACATTTTCATTACATATATTTTCATTATTATTTTCAAGACATTTTTTGATGCTATAAAGTATTCTTCTCTCTTCATTTTCAAAACCTATTATACCTATATTCCATCCTACTATCAACTTAACAATAGAATATTACAATTATCAATCACCAACCGCATAATTAATACAAATAAAAATATTACTAAAATAATTCTACTATGTTACTCACAATCACCAACTACATATGATCAAATCATACAATTCGAAATTTTCATATAAATTTTTTTCTCATCCAACTACATTTTCATTTCCAAATTTACAATTATTCACTACCAAAAAATTAAGTATTTGTCACAGAAAAATTACTACTAAATTAATTTTGTAGCAATAGCTACAAATTTCCATAGCAAATTTAATTTTTTTAATTATAATAACTAAATATTATTAATTATCATATCTGTAGCATTTTATGTCTGAAACTAATAGATTTATTTGCATTATTCTTAAAAAATAATATATATAAAAAAGACTAATTATTAACTACAGATTGCGAAGATTAATTGCGAGAGCATCAACTTCGACTTAATTAAAACAATTTTGCAGCTAAAGCTATGAATTTTCAACGGCAGTTACTAATTTGCTGTTATTGATGGGCTAATTTTTTGTAGTAATCACTCTTAGAAAATTTATTTAAATGCATTTTTATTTTCAAGTCACATCCCATAACCATTTTTTTATATTTTAAAAATGGTGAAAATAAAAATAAAAATTAAAAAATATCCAAACAGGCACTAATTGTAGGAAAAATATTGTATAATAGATAACTAACCCGTGAAATAAAAAATATACAGGTAAAAGGATGTCAGGGCTGGAAATTATAAACATTTTTGCTGCAACCAAATTTATAACGAAAACCTTAAAAAAATTATTCAACCAAATTGTTGGACTTTGAGGAAAGAGCATCTCTTGAGCAATTGGGTGAGGCCACAACAAGAAAGACCGGTTGTCCAGTACAGCAGACACGAGGCCGAGGACGAGGAGTGGTTGTCCGTTAATGGCAGTTTGCCACGTAAGGGAACACGTGCTCTGTGGCTTTAGCTCTGGCCCAGTTAACCGTTGGTCGTTTCATGGTGAGGTGGCCCCCATCTACCCTCCTCCAACGTAAATTTTGCCGACAAATCTCTTTTGAAATTTTCATGCCTGTTGTGTAGTGTATGTACTGTAGTGCAAATTATAGTAATATCCTTGTCTTCTTCCATCACAATTCACAAGAAGACTATTCAAATTCATTAACATCAGTACAAGTGCGAGACACTTGCACGAGACACATGCACAGACTCTTCAACATCATGAACTAGGTTTTGAAATTTAAGGAGCTAAAACAACATAATACTATCTAATGCATGTGATGTAACATAAAATTATCTAATTGCAATAAATAAAATAAAACTTTAGTTAATATATTGAAAAAAAAAGCTGCAGGTTGTCAAGAAAATCATTGTTCTCTATGATTTTTAATTTATTTAATTGGTATATAGTCTTTACATAACACTGACATTTAATTAGTGACTTACAATAACGGGCTGAAGTTCTTTCCTGTAAAAATATTCTTATACATCCAATAGTTTGAATTCTAAATCAAATAGAGACATAAATATTAAAGGGGACAAAAATATAAGAATGTGGTATCCTTTATTGCATTTAACGCAAATGATAACAATTAACCGTGTAATAATGCTCCAAATAATTTTCAAATGTTATAATGACATTGGCAGTTGTAGTTGCTTGATTGCTCAAAATTTCCTAATCATAGTACTTAATTTTAGGAGTTTAAAGTCAATTTTTTGGATGCCAATATCAACACTCATTACAAATTAATAAGCAAAAAAATATGCATATATATATATATGCCTTAAAGCAAGCAACTTGATATATAAATATATATATATATATATATATATTTGGCAGTATTATTGACATAGAAAAATTCACATATTTAGGAAGAATTAGAGTTATAAGATGGAAGTCATGTCATTTCCTTGTATGAATGTGTGGGTGATGCAATGTTAATTCAGAATTGAGAGATTTCTTGTTCTGGGTCGGCAAACGCATGTTCTTGTGGCTGCTGCCGCTGTCTAAATCTTACAATGCCGTTCGTGACCATAATTGCTCCCTTTAGTGTCACTTTTCATTTTTTCCTAAAAATAAAAATAAAAAATTATCAATTTATTCCCTATTTTTATAGATGTTTTTATTTCCAGCACATTTTTTCAAACACATTATTACACCCTATCTCCATTTTCACTTTTTATTTTTTCTTACTTGCATTTGTACGATTTTTAATATGAAAATACTATATTTTTTAAATACAACTCATTTTCGACCTTACATAATCATTACATTTTAAACAAAATCTTTAAATAATGTTTTATTTTCAAAAACATATTTACACATAAAATTTTACTATTATTTTTCACTAAAAAATAAAAATACTTTAGAAAACAAATCCAACGACCCCTTAGTTTTCTCGGTGAACTTCGATGCACGCCAACGACATGCACACATATTAAATTTTATTGTTTGTAGTATCGTCCTCCATATCCCTTCATTTAAAATGTAATAATAATATCTCAAACAAAATTTTATTCTTATGTTATTTGCGCGCGTGGGAAAGAGAGTCGGCTTTGGTCCATTTTTTTCTCCTTTCCTTTTCTTTTCTGTTTTGGTCGGTTGGAATTAAGACTTTGTAACCAACTCGACCTAATCCTATCCAAACAGTTAAAGATTTTATGCATCTGCAGGTGGAGACAAGCCATGTGAGTACTGTACATGGATGCCCCACTCGTTTTGTCATCCTCGTATTCTAGTGCGTTTTCGCTTCAATTCTTTTCTTTATTTGTTTAAAAAATTAAATCTAAACTTGCAACCCCAATCAAGTTCTAATACTAGTCAAATTGCATAATGCCTTCTTATGATATTTGAAATTAGTTCATAATTCCCTATAAAATAAAGATTTGCTTCTATACCTTCTATATTTTCTAAAATCATACAGTGAGCACCCTGAATTTAAATTTGTAATTCATGCGCGTGCATGTGAGATTGAAAATTCATTTTTATACATAAAAACATAATCATGCCCTCATTTATCAGTCCTTAGATTTTTATTTGAAGAAATTAACGATTGAAATTAAATTATATAATATTTATTTAAAAACATATTAAAAGATATAAATAATAATTATTATATATAATATATATAATATCCCCACCCCCAAACCCCACCCCACCCCACACCACTTGTTGCCGGCAGACTGTGGCCATGCTTGGAGCTTGGCGGCCAGTCGGCTACCCAAAAAAAAATTGAAAAGAAAGAAAGAAATGTTAGATGATGACAATTATCGACCAGTGGCCGGGTCTGACCGGGTCTAGCTACTATGCATTGCTACCATGATAGCTTGTTAAGTAGGAAGAGGGGTGGGGGACGGAGTTGGGTTTAGGGGGTGTGGTTGGGGGGGGGGGGGGGGGGGGGGGGGGGTAGGGGATTATATATTTTATATACATATGCTATATATAATATAATATTATATATAAATGCATATATATGCTGTGATAAACTTATATATGTGTATTATATGTATATAAGTATAAATAAAAAATATATTATATCTTTTTACTAATAATAAATATTATTTAACTTGAAATGAAGAGAATAAACATATTATGTATAAATAAAAAATATATGTTTTTTGTGAAAAAAATATGTGTTTATATTTATAGATGTACATATATTTTATATGTAACTCTCAATAAATATATATTACATTTTTATAAATATTTCATATTATTTAATTTTAAAAGAATTAAAGAAAATTTATATCTGTATATGGATATATATGATATATATAAATAAATAATATATAATATCTTTGTAGATAGATTTATACATGCACATATATTATATAAGTGTAAAAGCTATATTATATATACTTTTTTAAAATTATTATGCATAAACTTATATATGTATACATAAATATTGTTTAATTTTAAAAGAATTAAGAAAACTTTATGTATATGGATATACATGATATGTATAACTAAATAATATAACTATGAATAAAAAATATATTCTATTTTTATAAATATTAAATATTGTTTAATTTTAAAAGAATTAAAAAAATTATATATATGGTTATACATGATATGTATGTATAAATAATATATAATATATTTATAGATAAATTTATATATATATAATATAAGTGTAAAATAAAAAGTATATTATATATACTTGATATGGGATAGCCCAACAGGCCCCATTTTGCAAAACACACAACTCGCAAGA